>CAJNOQ010004931.1:0-16391 GCA_905250885.1 Didymodactylos carnosus | reverse complement strand
TTGGATTTGTTATGGCTTTAGCAATCGTAGATGATAACTGACAGATAGTTGGCACAACAATAGTACTGAGAACTTGCGCAATTTGATCTATTTGTATTTGGTTCGTCTGAACCGAAACGGAAATTGTCTGAATGTCTTTAGCTAAATTCGCAAGTGCACTACGACTATTGTGCGCAATATCTTGCAGTTGTTTAGAAATATATGCAAAATCAACGAAAGAATTACGAGATGGATCAACTGAGCGATTAGCAAATAAGGCTGGTGCAAAGGGAGCTTGCTTAACAACGGAACTAAAAGTGCGAGTAGATGGCATGGGCGCCTGAACTTCATTTGACTGAGAAATTTGTTCTTCTTTTTGTGTTTTGAATGTTAAAAAACTGCCCTGAATCGGCTCATTTTGTGGCAAAAGTTGATTTACTCTGGCACGAAAAGTACGAGGAACATGACATTGATTAGGCAAGAGATGCTTGTCTATCAAATGACCCATTAGTACACGACGATATTCGATTAAAGCGGGGCATCGGCTATCATAAAACATATGAGATTGTGAACAGTTTCTACAACTCATTTCGCCCGAACATTTGTGCTCTTTCTGCGGTAGAAGTTGTTCAGAACAAATTTTACAAAGTGCATACTGTTCTTTACAGTCTTTACCATAATGACCATATCCATGACATTTCTGACAAAACAAGACTTTTGGCGTGCTAAAAAATTCTTTGATCTTGAATTCAAAATGATCTAGACTAATCTTACCAATTTCTTTACATCTGTCATATTCTGTAGAATTCCGAAAGTCTAATCTAACATTTACACTTGTTATCGATTTATACGTTGGTTGACTAGCGGCTGTAACAATCGATGGATAAATTCTTTTGAACATCTTGTCTTAATTCATCTATATTAGTGCCAGACGGAACGCCTAACATTAAGAGAGATAACTGTGCGGGTATTTTACGAGGCCATTCAATTTCAAATTTCTGATTATCTAGTAGCCTGGGAAATATCCTTTCGTCTAATAGACAGGAGAAGGTTTCACGATTTTGTGAGTAAAGTAAGATTCGTCCATTACTAATCCTCCAAAAAGAAATCTTAAATGTTTGGCAATGTTCTGTCTTAAAATCATTTATGAATCTCATTACTGCTTCTCCATTTAGTCTAACATTTTTATTCATTGGACATATTTTGATAGGTGGAAAATCAAATCCTCTAGCATATTGTTCTGCTGATTTCGATACGGTGGTGTTTGAAAGTTGACGACGATAATTAATTGGTTGAGAACCGTGGATACTATTTGCACTGGCAGATGATAACTCTTTCGGCACCACTCTAGTCTTTTGATGTTTAGATTGAACTTTTATTGTTGCTGGATCATTTAAAAAGTCTTGAATTTGTGTGAGATCATGTGCTCCTTCTTCCTGTAAGCTATTATGAGTAGGAATCAAACTAGCAGCGGCCACAAACTGACTAAGGTTTGCCTTAGTTTGTTTAATTAAAACATCTGTTTCCATACTAGTATCAGAGAGAGAAATTAATAATTCTGGTTTCTGTTTTCGTTTTCGTTTTTCTGCATTCTTCTTATGATGATTTTCGTTTTTTTCTTCTCCATCGATATTTTCTTGTTGATGACTATCGCCATCGTTTAATACAAGTGATTTATTCTCAGAAATATTACTTGATCCTGGTAATAGGCATTGTGATTGTCGCTGTGACTTATTAGCACCAGTTTTCTTTGATTTCTTTTTTCGCCAGCATATTATAGTGTACGGAGCATTTATTTTCAGAACAAAGTGATTTTCATGTAAAACTTATACCATTCTAATCGGCACAATAGAAGGGGTCGATTGAAACTGTTTACAACTATCGCGAAGGTCTCTATAAGGCACAAGTCGTTGACGAATGAGTCTATAATATTATTAATTTAAAAAATCATTGTAAGAAAAATTTTTTCAAAAAACGTGGCGCGCACAAACTCAAAAAGTGAAACTGAAAATACTTTGGTTTTCAAAAAGATTTTCTAGAAATCTTTGGAAATAAGACTCTAAAATTAATTGATGCGTACACAATCAGATTGAGCAGATAAAACAGAGTATACCTTGATATTCTGAAGTAGAATGTTAAAAAATTTTTAAATTTTTAATGCAAATATTCAAGAGGGCTTATTTCACTTCATATAGGTTTTCATTAGGTGTTGAGACTTTTTCCGAAAAATGAACTTTGCCATAAGACCAAGCCTGGTCGATAAAGGGTGGCCCAGAAGTCCTGACTCGATTTGAATGGTTAGTTTTTCTTTAGTAAAATACATGATTAAAAATGTGTCTCTAGTGTGAAAAGATGCATCAGAACACGCTCTACAAAATGACGCTTGATTGACCATTCTACCTCATATAGTGAGAAAATTACAAGCTTAAAAACATGCTCCACAGAAAATAAAAATTAACTGTGAACCCGATTTCTATGATGGTTCGTCCTATAAAAGTCTCGTAGCTGCATCAAAACAGAAGGTTTGCCAATCAGGTTTGTTTTGTTTTAATCAGAAATGATTGCACTCCTCTAACTAGCTGCAACATCAAAACATCGTTGACCTTTCTTTTTTTGCTGAGTACATTGCCGAAAACTAGAGTGTCAATTCTCGACGTATTCTTGAAACTTGAATCTCAAGTACACCATCTTCATCATCGCTTCTATAAAGCAGATATTTTAGAGACCACAAGAAAGAGTAAGTTTAAAAGTATCGAATAGCAATGAGTACTCACTTTCATACCCTGTCGAACAGAAATATTAAGAAAAGAAAAATTTCAAGTAAAAGACAACTAAATTCATGAAGTTCTTAGTTTTTGCCTCGCTTATAATTTGCTACGTTTTTCTTAATCGGAGTTCTGGAAGTAAAGTTTAAGTATGATTTTGAAGAGCATTTTTCAGCGCTTCGATTTAAAACCGACACTTGTTCTAATAAATCTAGGTAACAGAACTTAGACCCAAATACCGAGATCAAGATCACGGTTAATTTTTATTTTCTGTGTAAGCATATTTCGACTTGTAACTTTCTCACTATACGAGGTAGAATGGTCGAGCAGGCGTCATTTTGTAGAGCGTCAAAAAGAACTGAAGATTTTTTTTCATTCATTCTATGTGAAATTTAGATTTCTAGTTTATACGCATCCGATAGGTGGGATAATTTATTTTCCTATGTTTCCGATGACTAGGAATACAATGAACACTTTACTTTTATTATAGCTTGAAGTTTCTACTTTTCAATTTGTTTTGTAAATGGTACAGTACCAGCCCAAAGCACTCATATGTTAACTGAATAGTCGATTAGGCATGAAACAATTTTCAGTCAGAGTCAGATGTGAAAATTCTCCATCACAAGATCGAATAACCTATCACATATGACACACAATGGAGGAAAATGTATTTTGCGCAGCATTCGTTTCTTTCTCTGTAATTTGAGAATACTTTGTATTATTTATTAAAACATTAGATTTCACAATTAAAGAAGATACAACAGTTGTATAAAACATTTTTCCTATTCCTTTTAGTGTTTCATTATTCGTTAATCAACGTTTGTTTGTTCGAATAAATATTTAAACCAGCAAGGTTCGCTTTCTTCAACTTACAAAAAAACAAACAAATGGCTTCCTTGAGGACAAAAGTGTTACGATAGCCACCTGATGTTGATTTACAACTCATTTTATGGGTGCATGGAACGTTCCTATTTCCTGGAAATTGAAACATTTCACTGTAAAAATAAATTCTTTTCGATAAAATTTTCCTTTCATCTTAGCTACCACTATCAGCTTAGGCAAGGTGGGGTTCGGTCAGGAAATTCATCTTAGCTAGCAGTATTATCTTAGGCAATGTAAGGTAAGGTAGAGAAATTCAAATGTATTTCTATACTTAAGCTGGGACTATTCGCTTAGGCAAGGTGAGGGGTAAAGTCAGGAAATTCAAATGATTACCACTGGTTAAAGCATAGAAATTCGTTTGAATTTCCTGACCTTACTACACGTTAACTAACCGAAGTGTTGGGTGACCTCTAAATCTAAGCGAAAATTTTTTCCATGAATTTTACTTTATACTTGTACATTTTGAATTTCCACGAAAGAGGAACGAGCCATGCTATGCATTTTATACGCGTGTCTGACACCTGAGAACGAATAGTTGGTATGCGACGTTTGGAATTCCGCTTTCGCGACTATTTCATCATTTCGTGTTTCACTCTTGTCAGAAATTTGATTGTACGCTTTTCTAAGATAACTGAGGGCCAGAATCGCAGAGCGAATTGACTAAAATCTGTAGAATTTGCAGAAAGTCTGCAGGAAAGTGCAAGATTTGAAACAAAAGTAGATCTAAACATATGAAAAAAATTTCTAAGTCATAAAAGATAACTTGGATTCGATATACTGAGTTATCGTCCTGAGACACTACAGGTTTTACTAAAGAGAGAGATTACTCTGTCTCAAAGAATACGTTGAATAAAATCTGAGTGTGTGAGGTCCGACTTTCTCGACCTACGGTTTCGGTTTCATATTTTTTTTCTTCGGAGAACCGGAACGGGTTCCGCAGATCTCTACCAGCGACCGGAGAAATGCCGGATTCACGTTTTTGACAAAATCCATTACGTGAAAGACTTCGACAAATGCCCACTCATTCGTCACCATTTCCCGTTCTTTTTCGCAGAGAACAGAATTACCTTTGTGCGTAGGAAAACAATGAATCATTTGTTTTTCAGCTGTCAAACTGTCTTTAAAAGAAAGAGAAAGACGATATTGCATACAGTCATTTCACGGCAACATACTCATGTTCAAATCATTGTCATTCGTTAATCTGTATGTTCTACTCGCTATTTCTGTGAGTCAAGTAGTATTAGCCTATGTCTATCACGATCGATGTCCAGCATCGCCTGATTTACCACTGGTACTTATCATTACTGGAGGCTTTGGTCTTTTTTTGACCGGTGCCGCTCTGATCGTTCTCTGTTTTGATCCATCTAATGGTAAGGGTAAATGGAATTTATTGGCAACAAGTATCTTATTCGTCTATCTGATTGGATCACGCATTGCCACAAGTATTATGGCGTTTCGTCTCGCATCTCTTCCTCACGATCGAAACCATTGCACCTCTGCACTCTACTGGAGTTCAACATTACTGATTATATGCTCGTATATTGTTATTCTCATCACGACTGGTCTCCTACTCGATCTCGTCATAAGGAGAATAGAATGTATGAAGCAACACTGCTCACCGTCAACACTTCACGTAACAACAATGTCTGCAGTATGATACGACGTGCTTTAGTTTTCTTCTCTACAAGTATACATATTCCATTAGAAGTCCGCAAATACTTGAATATGTGTGTTATCGGCAAAGACAAATATGTACTCTGGAAAAAATGTCAAAAGTTAATAGTTCGCGGAAGACTCACAGATGTGAGGTGAGTCTTCTAAAAACTGCCTAAAAAAACTTAAACAACAATTCATATATTTTTTTGTACCAATAGATAATCCAAAATGCTCGAGATAGAGCCTTAAGAATACGACATAGAGTCTTAATTTATTTTTTCGCTTAAAAACAGCAAATCAAAACGAAGAGATGATCAAAGCTGGTTTTTGAATTTTCCTTTTGTTCGTTTGTCAGATTGACATCTTTAGCACAAATCATGTGAATCTTGAGCAGTTTTGTCAAATCGTTCAGCGTCCCAAACCACGTCGAATGATGTACTTTGTTAGTCTATCCGACTACACTGACTTTTTTCAAATTTCTACGTTCGAAAATTCTTGAGATTCTCACCAAAAAATAAAAATAAACAAAAAGTTTTGAAATATATATCATTCGACGTAGTTTGGGACGCTGATTCCTAATATGATATTTTTATTGCATAAAACTTGATTCCCGATGATTAAAATTGAGAATACCGGCAGAATTTCGGTTTTTGCGCGTCTGATCTAGAAAATATTAACTTTTCCAACGACAAAGTACGATGGAAGAAGCGCAATAAAATTCTCTATCGAATCTGCTATTCAGGTTTTTGATACTTTCAAATTTTTAAATCCGGCAGGGTCCTTTGCGTTTTCAGACTGTTTTCACCTAATATTAAGAAGTTCACTATTCACTCAATAAACATCAGAACGGGTTCGAAATTTCAGGATATGGTTGATTTTCTCCGCTAAACGTAATTATAAGATCGAAAAATCCGAAAAAGCATATTTTTATTATTGGGTTTTCCAGAAAACCTTTTGTAAACCCTAGAGTTTTACAAAATTTCTTTTGAGATCTCCTATAAACACGATATAGAGCAACTTAAATACGCTACATTCTAAAATTTGAACTCGTTCTGATGTTCATTGAGTGAATAGTGAACTTTTTAATATTAGGTGAAAACAGCCTGAAAACGCAAATTTTCGTAAAACTCGCTTTTCGGTAGATTTTTAGAACTTTTTCTAAAACAAATATTGTCACAAGGCTCAGCATAATCGATTACCAATAGTCCATCCGTTTGCTACCGATAGTCACCGGATGCCAGTCCTGGAACTCCAAAAGCAATGGTTTTTGGGAAAACCTCCAGGACAATGCAGAATCACTGGTGCTAATTGGCGTTATGGTCAATGGTAGAGCACACATAGAGGAATATTTGGCGAAAGGTTGAGCTCGATTGGACTTTAGCTGTTTGTAGCGTTTACAAAATACAGAATGATACAGTTTTGATATTCAGTTTTAGACTAGTAGATTTTTTTTCTGTAGCAATTTGAGCTCAATCTAAACGATCTTTTCATTAAAATGGCGCTCATAGATGAATAATTCTTTTCAGATAGTTTTTCAAATTAAACTATTCCAATAAGTTGGCCAAAAAATTAACTTTATCTGAGGATAGCAATTTTTGAATAAATTTCTTAGTATGTGTTTTTCCAACGTTCAATTTAATTCCTGAAAATACTATTTCAGGACAAGATAGTTCAAAGATAGAAGTAATTATTCTAATGTTTAAACTTCGAAAAATAGCACTTTCGTTTTATATCCGCCTGATTGCCCGCTGTGTTGCACAAAGTTTCTTAGTATTTTGCGTATTTCTAAGGCGTTTTTAATTGAATAAGCGTGCTACTGAATATGAAGATAGAACTAACAGTTCTATCCGCTGAAGTAAAAATCTCCTAAAAATCCGTCTCCATTTTCGACCAGTGTTCAAAAGGAGATGGGAACCTCCAAACCGGCCGAAATTACCCCCTATGGGGTAGTTCCGGTCGGTCCATTCAAATACATGGAGTTTTCTGAAACAAACCTCTGCTAATTAAGGATAGATTCTAATCAGGTAGAAATTGCACCAGTCTGAAGCTCTTCTTCTCTTCTACCTGTCATACAAATTTGAAATTATTAGCATCTATTCTAATGAAGTTAATTAAAATACAATAAGACGTGGTCAGATTTCTGATTTTTTCATTTTTCTCGATTGGAATAATTCCGGCCGGTCCATTCAAATACATAGAGTTTCCTGAAACAAACCTCTGGTACTTTTCAAAAGTTGATTTCTGACATACTCTTCAGGTAAAACGTATTCGTTACGTCATTACCTACAACCTATGTGAAAATTGCATTTCAGTAGCTTAAAACCAACACGTTCTATGATCTTAAATATTTTGATGTAATTTTACACATATTGTGGTAATGGATTTACACAGTATTATTAAATATTCTCATTAATTATGAGCAATCCATGGAAAAAGGACGGGGGTCGATAAGAGACAAAATCAGCCCCCTCTCAGATCAAGTTCATATTCACAGGTCTGATGTAGTCTTTCTCTGTGATTAAAACTAGCACCTCAAAAAACCATTTTCGACCCTCCCCCCCTGAAAAAACTTTTGCATGCAAACTTTTCTCCCGTTAGATGAACTTTATTTAGAGTGCTTTCCTCATGTCTTCTCTTTGCTCAAAGCAAAATCTCAACTACTGTATACCATTCGATAGAGAATTTCACCCAATTACCCCAAGAAAAATAACTGACAGGTCGGAATTACCCCAATCGAGAAAAATGAAAAAATCAGAAATCTGACTATGACATTTTTGCATGAAACAGCATTCAATTTAAGGGCCGTCCCATATCAGTAAAACTAACGGGAAAACAAGATGATACGTGCGTGGGGCCTTCTGTAAATTGAATGCTGTTTCATGCAAAAATGTCGTAGAGCTCGGAGACGTCTCATTTTCTTCAGAAATGTTTGCTCTACACAATGGAGCTTTTGCAACGAATTTCCAGATTGAACCCCGTGACTTTGTTTTCGGAGATTTGGGTTTTCCAGAGACCCTGATTTTGAGAGCTTTGATAGAAACCTTTTCATACAGCACAGCAGATTCCAAATTCTATCAGCTGTTCAAAATTTTTTTTCAAATTTTTTTTAGCTAGTATGGTCGACGAGAAAAATGAAAAATAAAGGTAGTGAACAATTTTTGAAGCCATTCTAGGTTAAAGAGGCGCAGTATTTAATACCCAAACACCGCTGTCAAGCTCCATTAAATTTCTTATTAACATGTGTTGTAGAAAGTTTCATCGCGCACCGAATGATGTATGAATAACGAGAGATTATATTTAGTTCCATAGAAAAAAATGATCAAGACTTCCCTTGCCGTACCCGCGACTAATGGAAAAGTCTAATATTAAACCCATAAAAGCCGCTGCCAGGCTTCGTTAAGTTTCCGATTAATATATCTTGTAGAGCTTTTCAAGGCGCGTCGAATATGAATGATTACCGATCATCTTTAGTTTCATCGAGAAAAGTGACCGGTAGTTCAAGTAGTATAGCCGCGACCTATGAAAAAGTCTATTATTAAGCTCATAAAACCTGCTGCCAGGCTTTGTTAACCTTCCTATTAATGCATCTTGCAGACCTTCTCGCGCAGTATCGAATGATGCATTGTAGTAGACTTAATGTTGGATGCTTACAGAGATAGTTTGATTTTACAGTTATACTATTGGTGCTAAATTGTTGCTTGGTTTCGAGTAGGTTCTGTTGGGTGTATTCGACTGAAAGCATTCGGAAGGGTCAGAGTCATCGAATATGATGATCGGATGTGATTCTGATGAGTTTCGTACCGATTGGAGGAGCTAAAGTTAGTGGGCCGATTTCACGTCTTATGCGGACTTCACCTGTGAAGGTACCCCCGCTCCCACGAGTTTTTCTGGCAGTTTGAAGTACACAACCTGTACTCTATTTAGAAAAAGGTCAAGCTACTATTTAGAAAAAGGTCTCTTTTAATTTTTAAGATGTAGAGCTGTCAATATCGCAGGTTAAAGTTAGTAAAATCCATGGACCTGACTTTAATTTTAAAAATTACACGAATTTTGTTGGACTTTCATATCTCTATAATTCACGTACTATCATAACTTGCGTTACACAAGTATACCGTTGTATAATGTTTGTTTAAAAACACTATCCTCTATACTTTTTACAGTAATTTAGAGTATATCTGTATAGAACGCTATTTCTCCTTGAAGAACAAAATAAGGAAAGACATTTTAATTTTAGAAATTCTACGAGCTTTGGAATGATCAACATAATTTTCTTGACCAGTTTTCGGAACATCATAGTCAAAGAAGCCCAAGTTCAGCATTTATTTTTTACAGTGAAATCATCAAAATTAAATTGAAACGTATCTATTTTCCTACCTTTAACCCTTGATATTGAGAGCTCTATATCTGGAAAACTAAAAGCGACCAATGTTTCGAATTTTATTCACCTACATTTATCGTCTATAGCACATTATTCACATTATCGTATCAGCTGATTCATTATCCTACCATACATTCTACTATAGCTTTCATCATATCAAGCACTATAATATATATTCACTACAAAGGGTATCACGTGATGATTAATTATCTGACAGGAGAAACGATAGTTTTCTGAAAAATATACTCATTTTGTGACACTAATTATAGGATAACTAAAGTAAATGAGGAACCAACAGTTTTTATTCAAAACTTGAAGAAAAGAAAAATTATTTAGAGACCTGGCTGTTGACTAGAGGCTTTTGCCAGAAAATCAAAAACACCTAAGTATATAAACTAGAGTTAGCCTATTAATTACATTAAAGAGAGTGTAGGTTTCCTGTCGTAATATTGTCCTCATATCCTTCTGCTCGAAGGATTGCTCGTCCAGTTAGTGACTTATAATAGTCTTCTAGTTTTTGTATTTTGCTTACGTTATGAATGTAAGAAGTAGATGTGTAGCGCGGCAGTCCCAGTGCTGCTCTAAGGCTCTTGTTTTGCAGGATTTACAGCTTAGACCATATTTCTTCGCCTGCTTTTAGAAATACTGGTGCACCAGATGTTAAAACAGATCGGATGAGAGACTTGAAAAGATTGAGCATTATTCTGTCGTTTGACTGTGGTTGTGATTTGGATAGAAATATGAGAAGATTAATTCTGCTTCTGACTTTTTCTTGGATATATGTGACGTGTTTTTTCCACGACAGTGTTTGATCGAAAATAACACCTAAATATCGTGCGAAGGGTTTTGGATGCAGTATTGTTGCACCCACAGCCACCTTGATTGGATTTTTGTATGGTTTACGTGGATGTGGAGTAAAGTGAATCATTTCTGTCTTTGTCGACTGTAGCGTTAGTTTCCAGGTCTGACACCAACGTTCAAAAGCAGTTATAGATTCCTGAAGTCGCCTGTTCAAACCCGAAAGAGTGTTGCAACTTGACCAGAGCGCCGTATCGTCGGCAAATAAGCCATGTTGCGTATGATCCGGCATTACATTCATTGAGTCAGCGGTAAACAAGATGTATAAAAGTGGAGATAAAGGTGAACCTTGCGGTGTTCCACTTCTCACGTTGAACTGTTTTGAAAGTAAGCTCTCGAGTTCGATTGTTGCTGTTCGTTCATCTAGAAAGGATATCATCCATCTTGTGATGTAGAGTGGTATGTTCAAATCGAAGAGTTTGTATATTAGGCCATCATGCCACACGGAATCGAATGCTTGTTTTATATCGAAAAATATGACAGCCGAATGATTAGCTTTTTCCAAGTTACTGGCTGCGAAATTTTGCAGCCGTAGTATATTGTACATAGTGTTTTTTCGTGATCTAAAACCAGCTTGATGTCGTGGAAGGATACCTGAGACCTCCAAAATCAGCATCAATCGGTCCTTCATGATCCTCTCCATCACTTTGCCAATACAACTGAGAAGACTTATAGGCCTATAACTAGATGGATCTTCTTTCTCCTTTTTTGGTTTTTTAGATTAGATTGTTTATTTTAGTCCGTACTGTATTTGTAACGTGATAGTGAAACGGAAGATCATCTTCTTTAGCTTTATAAACCTCTTGCTTGAAAAAATCTGCAAATAATTCAGCTTTTTCACTATCAGTACAAGCAGTTCTTGTTTTATACTTCAGTATGCCAGCATGAGTCTGTTTAGTTCTTTTATTATGATAGCGTCTCACTGTCGCCCAAACCTTTCCGGTGTTCATTTTGTGCTTTGTGAGTGCTTCTGTCAGGCGTCTGAATCTTAGATTTTTTTCATTTCTCAAGGCATTGTCGAGTAGTATTTTCTGTTTGTAATAGAAAGTTTTATCGTGTGCGAAATTACGTTTCTTCCATCGTCTGTACGAACGGTGTTTTTCTTTAATTAGTTGTAGAGTAAATGAGCTGACACGATGACTAAGTTCTGTGCCAGCTATCGGCACAGCTCATTTTGTGGCCGTTACTATACAGTTGGTAATGAACTGATTGTAATTTTCTAGATCAGCTGTTGTCTTAATCGACTTATTTTCGTCTCATTGCGACAAGTTTGTGTTGAGTTGCTACCGGTAGATATACCAATCACACGCTGTATAGTTGAAAGAAAGACGTGGTGTTACTGGTTTTACGTCGGGGGTAACGGAGAGACTGAATGTCAGTGGTTTATGGCCGCTGTTCACCCCCAAGGAGGGATGAGTTTCGACATTAATGAGATAAATAGTAGGAGTAGTGGCGATTATCCAATCTAGTTTTTGTTGATAATTATTACGTTCGTAGGTCATCAACGGCGCGTCTATACAAGAGAAAATATTCTCTTCCAATAAAAGAGCCAATTGACGGCCTTTACTGTTAGTTTTAGTAGAGCCCATTAATTCCAGGGCAGCGTTTATGTCACCCAACACTAATGTGTCAGGATTTATATACCTGACTAATTTTTTAGTCAGGTTAGTCTCGTTCAATGAAATAACATCGTAGTGCTGAAAACGAGCAATCAGTTCTTCACGGTGTTTATTTGCGGATGTGAGATTGATGTGACACATACGCATTAATTGATCATCTGATTTAAACTGTTCTGAATAGTTTTTTGAAGTCTCGGATTGTACCTTGAAACTGAAACTCGTTTCAACGAACAGGGATTTCGTTGGTAACTTTTTTGAGGAAATGGGTAAGCCGGAGCTTGTGTTTTACTAGTAGTGGTGGTCGTTGCAGCAGCATAGTATGCTGTTGCACTGGGTTTTCGAAAATATTGGGAGGTTGAAATTTCTTTTTTGCCTGTAGTGGTAGAAGTGAAAACTTCCTTCATTTCAAAACTCTTACAACCTTCATCTTCTGCACCACCCTGATTAATATATGCGTCTTCTGTTTCAAAATCGACATCGTGGAATTGGGGCGGATTTTTAGTAAATTGTGCTTTGGTGGACGGAATAGATAGTGATGAGGATAGAGTGGATAACTTTGAGTCTAATCCATCTAATCTGTCTAAAATTCGGTTGAGAACTGGCTCAATTTTAGACATAACTTTTCGAAAGACTTCTTCGACGAGATTGTCTTTGTTTAAAGACGACGACGACGAGTTTTGTTGACGTGCACCGTCTAGTGACGGGAACGCACGCAAATCGGTAAGATTAGGTGGCGAACGATGCTTGTTTGACGTATTTGTTGAGTAGTCGTCAACGGTTGTCTTTAGTTTTTTCATCTGTTCTTGATATTTTGGACATTTACTATCAGTAGCATGATGATGTCCACTACAATTTTTACATTGGATATTGGAATCAGCTTCTGTGCAATTTTTCACATCATGTGAGCCAGCACACCTCGAACAAATTTGCTGCTTATCACGACAGTACTTACTAATATGTCCATATCCTAAACAGATGAAACACTGAACCGGTTTTGTTGCAAATCTTGCAGCCTCGGTAGCGATAAACATATGGTCAATTTGTAGCCCTGTTCTGACGATCGTATTACGGTTAAAAACGTTGGCAAGTGTTACTTTAACTGTCGTACCGTCGTGCTGTTTTGTGTGGTTTTTTAGACGTTCAACCTTTTCGACTAGAAGACCGACTGACGTCAGTGCTTGTTCAATTTCATCTGTTGTAATTCGTACATCGACGTTTTTTAAAAACGCCTGTTTTTCTGTGTCCATAACACGCTGTATTGTACGTGGTATGAACACCTTCACGTTGGTTGCATTACCAAATTTCTGTTTCGGCAATTCGAGTAAAATATCGTTGAAACTTTTGACATCCGCTGCAAACATCGTTATCGTTCCATTTTTATTGCATTGAATGTCTGTCAATCGAACAGTTGGTAAGTGAGTTTTAATGATTTTATTTAGGTCGTAACGATCTAATTGTGCACCTTGTAGAATCAGAGGTGCTAATTTTGACATTGGTTCTTGCGTTTGGTGATTTACGGGTTGTTCATTCGAGATGTTGTGATTAGACGTATACCTTCGTTCTTGCTGAAGCCGTGATGTGGTTTTTGGCTTCTTGCGAACCGCACCGCCATCTGGAGGTGTGTCCTCCATGACTGTAGTTCGTGCGAGCAAAATTACACGTTTTTCCCGATAAATTAGGAGGAAATTTAGGGTTTTTAATAGATTTAATCAAGGGGGAAAAAGCATACTTCTGTACTTCTCGGTACTTCTCCGTACTTCTTGATACTTCTTGATACTTCTTCGTACTTTTTTGTACTTCTCCGTACTTCTGAAGTACGAAGTACGAAATACGAAATCCCGTATTTCGTACTTCGTACTTCAGAAGTACGGAGAAGTACAAAAAAGTACGAAGAAGTATCAAGAAGTATCAAGAAGTACGGAGAAGTACCAGAAGTACAGAAGTATGCTTTTTCCCCCTTGGATTTAATACAATATTTTCCAAGGGGGAAAGCACGGAATCCTGGAATCCTGAATTCCCCCGGATTCCAAGGATACCCTATGATTCTTTAGGATTCCAAGGATTCTCTAAGATTCTCTAGGATTCCTTAGGATTCTCTAGAATTCCTTAGGATTCTCTAAGATTCCTTAGGATTTTCTAGGATTCTTTAGGATTCCAAGGATTCTCTAGGATTCTGAAGGATTCCATAGGATTCTCTTCGCTTCCTTAGAACTTCTCTAGATTGGGATTCCTTAGAATTCTCTAGGATTCCTTTGGATTCCATTCGATTCCATTGGATTCCATTGGATTCCTTTGGATTCTTTTGGATTCCTTTGGATTCCATTGGATTCTGCGAGATTCTATGAGATTCCGTTGGATTCCATTGGATTCTGCGAGATTCTATGAGATTCCATTGGATTCCATTGGATTCCGTGGGATTCCAGGATTCCGTGCTTTCCCCCTTGATATTTTCACTACTTCACGTAATAGAGAACAGTTAATTAGCAAACACGTCTTGTCGGCGCCTCGCAAAAAAAGAAAAAACTAAAGTAAATATTCGAAAACTAACTTCAGTTGTGTCATGTACGACTCTTCTACTTTTAAATCATCTTTTTCTTAAATCTGTACGATTGGTTTACTCGAAGTTAAAAGCAATAAACCGACAGTCGTTTCACTCAGTCGGTTTAATTACCCGTTGATACAATAAACTAGAAAATCTCCTCTCCAAACCATTCCAGTAAGAAAGGGGAACACCCCAAGGATCCCGATTATCACCTCTTCTTTACATCATATTCACATACGACTCGATGGTTGAAATTCAATCAAAAGTTGAACATGAACTTTTCGCAGACGATACTGCTCTATGGTCAGCTTCAAATACAACGTCGAATCTAAATGAAAATCTACCGGAGGCCCCCGATACATTCAACAGGTGGTGTACGTCATGGAAACTACAGATACAACCATCGAAGACAGAACTTATACACTTCTCTTCTCATCCGAAGAAAAAGTACAAAAATCTGATCAAAATTCAAGTGGAAACTCGATGGTCGTTCCTCAAAAGTCAGCTCGGTAGCTCGGTGTCATATTTGACAGAAAGTTAGACTGACGATCTTATGTACAACACGTTGAATGTACAGTGAAAACCAGAATAAGTCTGCCTCGCTTTCTGTCTAAGTCAGCTGGTGAAAATGTCAACACTAAAACAACTGTTCAATTGTACAAGTCCCTCATTCATACTGTTATACAGCTAACGGAAAAGTGTGGGAACGTCTCCAGATAACACAAAACAGAGGACTACGGTCAGAATTAGCTGTACCAGGATGCACATCAGTCGACTACATCCATCAACTCAGTAAAATCAAAAAAATCAAAGATTTTCTGTGAAACTAACTAAAACAGTGTTATACCGAGCTCAATACTATCAAGACATTATCACCGAAGATAATTTACAAAACATATTAGAAAACGTTCACCTGTAAATTGTAAATTTTAAAGTTGTAGATGTCTTTTCCTTTGTCTTTTCTTTTTTGGGCATAAGACTTCGTGTCACGCGCTCTGTTGTACCTACTATTCTTTATGAATAAAGCCCATGCCACCTCAAAGTTATTATTGTCATTTGTGTAAGAAAAGATGAAATTTGAATAAAAAAATGTACATAAAGTAGATGTTAAACCACATGAAACCAAGTCAGAAAAACCTAGATTCTTCTTTTAATTATCGTTCTACGTCTCAAGTAGCAGTTGCTTTCCCAAATTGTTCATGGTTTCTTCACCAGAGCTGTGAGCACTCCTGAGAGTACCAAGTTACTTTAAGTGGCATGTCCATTAAAAGCAGTTTATTATTTAAAAGTGCACAATAGAAATATTATAAAAACGTGTCAAAATACAGCAGTCGAAATTCATGTTAGTGAACAAGAAAATAAAAATACATAATACGTTGTTAGTAATGCATTCAGTTAATTGTGAGAAGAAGGAAATAAATGCTCAAGCAGGTGACGAATCAATAAAATAGTTTGTAAAGAACACAAAATTAAAACGTCTTTCAAGTATATTGGACACTAGATAACATTTATATTAGAATGGAACTGTACAAAGGTTATGATAAAACTATTCTCCTGTTATTTAGGCCTCTACTATAGAAAATGAAAGACATATGATTGATCGAAAGAAATTTTCAACCAATCCTATGTCTTGCCTGCGCTTCATTCAATTCCAGTTTCTAGTAAAGACCTTTATTGACAGATTGGGCTGTAATGGCCGCATCAAGGTCTAG
>CAJNOQ010004930.1:0-16393 GCA_905250885.1 Didymodactylos carnosus | reverse complement strand
CGCCAGAAAAGATGTCAAAGTATAATTATAAGGAACCCGCTGTCGGATTCACCGAAAAATTTTGCACCTAGCGCCCAATTTTTATCTAATGTGGTGCTGCGCGGCAAAAGTACCTAATTTTCTAATGATACCATCAACAGAATATTGATCGAAAAACGTCGAATGTAATCAAAACGAGAAATTTATTTGTGATTAAAAGAAAAAAGAAAAACGCTTAAAGAAAATAAAAGCAAAAAAATGTCTGAAAGCATAAGTTCACTCAATCTACACGAAGTTTGCTAGGTTTCTTCGTTTTAGAAGGAGCCCTATTGTTAGTAGTGGTAGTTGCTCCTGCAGCTGTAGTAGTTGCAGTAGTCGCAGTAGCAGAAGCATGAAATTTTTCATTTTTGGTCTGACACCAATCTCGAATATATTTTTGTTCGTTAACAACAATTGTCTTATTCTGTATCGCTGCTAATTTTGTTTCGATACCGTTTAGAATAATATAAGTATGACGTAATAAAATATTTGGTTGAATAGTAATATAATCCAAGTATTCAATCAAGTCTTCATTCCATAAATCTGTTCGTTCAATATAAATTTGCAATGGTATAGTTAAATCAATATTTGATGTGACAACAGGTATAATAAGCCGTTTCAAAACAGACATCCATACATTTGGATTTTTCATTGGTTGTGGCATATTTTCTAACATATATGTTGATCGAATAAACTGTTCAATGATATTCGATTTTTCCTCATCGCTTGAACATGCTTCTACGCTTAATTCTTGTTTAACATAATTTTTCATTATTTCATCAAATACTAATTCCTCGATTACTTCGTAAAGATTGATAACAAATTTTAGTTGTAAATTTGCAAATGGTTGTTGTTGATTAGAGATGAATGGATGTAGATGGTCTTTATTTTGGATAGCTTTTTGAACAAAATTTCGAATTGTCAATGTTCTGGGTTGGTCGGATGAATTTCGAAGATATGTAAATACATAGTCCAATGAACCCAAAAATTTTCGAATATCATCCGGCTTTGTATTCATTAAAAATTGTCGATATTTTATTTTATCATCATTTGGCAACAGTTCTTGTTTTATATTTCGTCTTATATCTGTAAATAATGAGACATCTTGATTGTATAATTCAAACTGATAATTAAAATAATCAAATTTATTTATATCAATTGAACGGATACGACTGATTCTGTTACGTAATTTTGTTTCAATTTCATCATAATCAAAGATGATTTCTTTTGTTTTACCATACTCATAATTAATAATAAAACCATTTTCGTTATTCAATATATGATCGATCGTGTCAGTATTTAGAACTAACAGGTGTTCTTGTTTCAATTTCTGAATAGGAATGGCTAGTTGTTGTGTTTCATTGTCATTGTTTAACGAATGCGGATTTGTCACCTGCTTATAGTAATTTATAAGATTATTTTGTAGTTTAGCTAATGTTTGCAAGCAAGCGAGTATTGATAAACTACTGTTATCTTTCGATGTATTTAATAAAAAATATGCAAGTTTTGTTAGTTTTGCAAACTGTTGCATTGGTTGGATACGATCAAGTTTCACTAATGCGCAATTGAATTGTGCTTCACTCAGTTTCAGTTGATACCATGCCTGACGAAATTGTTCAAATAACACTCGTATTGTTTTATCATCATTATCATTTGTTATATAATAATCAATTTCGTTCGTTGATGCTTCATTTCATAGAATACGATGATTATATTTTTGTAACAAATAGTTTGTGAAATTCACAATTGGATAAATAAATTGGATTTGTTCGATTTCCAGTAAATGTTTCAAAACATAATCTGTTATTGGATATAATTCTTCGTACCGTAGTAAATAAAACTTCGTATGAAATTCATTAACAATATTGTTAGTGCTTCTTGTCACAGTTAAAAAATTTAATAATGGATATCGTTGTTCATTTTCCACTAGTTCATTAATATAATCATAAAAAGGCGGTTCAGCATGATTTTCTCGTATAAATTCACTATAAGCTAGTCGATACTGTTTTATTTCATTCGGAACTGATTGAATATGCGGCAATACGATAGTTTGCTCAAGGCGCTTTTCAAATTCAATCACTTTCACATTTGTATCTAAAACACCATTGACATGAACATCATTCGATGCTAAGTGATTCAAAATTTTGCAGAGCCATATTTGATGTTCATCATGTTCAGCAATAATATTACCAATCAACTGATAATCTTTTTGAAAATGTTCTCGAAAATAATTTATTGTTAATCCACTTGATTTTGGCTGTTGTAGATATTTCATTTCGTATAGCATCAGCATTATCGTATGAGTGAACATATGGAATAGCCGATAAGCTACTGGTGGTAAATGATCTGAAGATTCACTGAGTATAGAATTATCTGCTTGAACAGCATTAACATAATATCCATAACGGTTCGTTTGATTATACTGAACAATATATTGATCAATTAACTGAAAAGCGTTTGCTATTGGCAATTGTATTTGCGGTGGATCTCTTTGCAATAGCTGATGAGAACCACGACGGTTTGAACCAATTTCGTTTTTACACAATGGACATCGAGAGCGATCATTTGGCATACCACAATCTTCAAAATAATACATATAATAACAATTTTTTGAACATTGATAAATAAATTTTCCTTTCTCATCAATTTGTCTCTTATTCAGTCTCTGTTGCACTTCATGTTTAACGCGGTTCATTTGTGTTACGATATGGTTATTATTTGGTATTAAACCTAATAAACATCTTGTCATTAGATGTTGTGAATAATTATTTGGCATTTTACGATTTGTATCAAATAAGAGACTATTCATAAATGTGAGATTAGTAGTACATTTCGATGACAGAAATAATGCAAAAATATTCAACGCTGTGAGACGAAGGTAAACGTCGTTATCTGTCATATCAGCTTTAAGTTGAAAATATGACTGATTATCAAAATTTCTGCACAACAGTAAAATAAAATGATAACCAATCGGTTCAAAACTTTGAAGTAGTTGATGTTGAAGTTGATTTTCAATCATTTGTATAAAACTGATATCAATCGATACATTTTTCACTAAATAGTAGCGTGTATAATATCGTATAAACCACAAATATAAACTAAAGGCAATACAACGATCTGTTTGTGATCGATTAATAAAATTTTATAGATCATTGATTTGTTGAAATTGTTTAAAAATTTTGTTAACTTGAATATATTCTTGCTTACATTCAAATAATGGTGTCGGTATTATTAAATTATTTTGTTCCTGTTGTTGGTTATCTTGCTGTATAACAATTGGTTTTAACCATACAATATTTCGATTTGATACTATTTTCTTCATGCCATCAAATGAAATATTTGCAAAATACATTGACTGTTTAATAATAAATATTTTTATTGATGAACTTATTGCTGAGTCATTATTTGATAGTAAGCGATCGATTTGTCGCATAATTTCATGCTGCGATTCACTAACTATCAATAAATAAGCATACATCTCTGCATAATATTTCAGCCATGAAATTAAACTAATTAATTTTACATGTTGTTCAATCTGCTGTTCATTGATGATATCTTGTAGTTGTATTAAATTTTGTTCAAAATATTCATAATTATCATTTAATGTATTTTCAATTTGCTCTTTTTGCACCAATTGTTTTAAATACAAATGAATACGATTTGAGATTAGACGCTCAATTTTCATTGTTCGATGAATACTGTTGATCTTTTTCAAACTTCGTTCAAACTGTTCAAATTCATTTATAATTGCAACTTGACCATGATTTGTTTCAACATTTTCAAACAATTCTAGATTTCTTTCTATATATGTTAGAATTTTGGCTGAATATTTCCATAAATCATTATTAGGTTGATTAAGTACTTGTAATACATAATCATATTTGTCACTGTTATCTTGCAACCAGTTTTTCAATAATTCAATTTCTAGTTTTATTAAAATTTTATTGGTGAAAGTTGCATCCAAATTTGTTTTAAAATTATTACTTAATCTTCTAAGATAGATAACAAAGTCATGAATACCTAAACAGGTATTGAGACTGTTAGTTGCAATATAATTTTTAAACACATTTTG
The DNA here is from genome assembly GCA_905250885.1 of Didymodactylos carnosus. Taxonomy (NCBI): domain Eukaryota; kingdom Metazoa; phylum Rotifera; class Eurotatoria; order Philodinida; family Philodinidae; genus Didymodactylos; species Didymodactylos carnosus. Next base: position 12,303 of record CAJNOQ010004930.1, on the reverse strand, counting down.
GAAAATGTACAATGGATCTTTATATAGTGCGACAATAGAATTTAACAGATTGATAAGTGGTTGTAACTTTTCTAAATTACTGACAGTATATCGTTTGAGTTTCAGCATTTCTTGATTAATTCGACCATAAATAAATAGAATTTTTTGGATACTATCAATATTTTGTAAATATTTAGGTGTAATAATTATTTCAATCAGATTCATTAAACAATTTTCAATCATTGGGTCACCATCACAATTGAAAATAAACTTCTCATTAACATCATCGAGTTTGTTCACACTTGTTTTGGGTGGAATTTGATAAATCGCATCATCTTTCAATATCAGTTTATAAAATAAGTCGTTTGTTGTTAATGGAAAATTAATAGGATTTTCAATATTAACAATGATTTTTTCTATATCTGTTTTTAGAAGAAGCGAACCATATTCAAATATTCGCAATAAATCTTTTAATTCACTCGGATTTGCAAGATAATATTTAATTTGATCAACAGGTTGCTTTTTACTCCCACATAGGAGATGGTGAACAAAATCGATTGATAATTGAATTTTGTACTCATCCAGAAATCTTAATAGTTGATCACGATAGTATTGGGTAAATAAATAATCGTCAGGTAGTATAAGATCTTCTAAATAATTTCTATAAAAACTAGCCTGTTTAAGTTGTATGTAAGCATGATTTTCAGTGACTATTGAATCGTTCTCATACACTAGACTTTCGTGAATCTTACGAATAATTGCATATTCCGCTGACGAACACGGAAATTGAAGTTCGGATACAAATGAGATTTCGATGTATTCATTGGTATTTAGTTGACGTGTTTTCTGAATAATATTAGTTACAATTGTGTCTATACAATACTCCCTATAATAGAAAAGGGCATCTTGAAAGCATGAGTTATCTTTTAATAAACCAGTAACAATTTACTTACCATATTTGTATATAAAATAATTTTTTATTGTTATCTTTAACTTTTTCAGTCATAACTAGGTAACTGTCAATTATCGCTTGTTTTTCTAAACTTGAAAATAATAGTAGAAAATATGAATGATAAAAATTAGCAATTATTGTCTGAAATGCATCATAGAATGAACGTGATGTTGCTGCTATTGTCGCACTTGTAATTAAATCTGTTCGCCAATCAGTAAAATGTTTTTCATCATGTATATGTTGAATAAGATAAATTATTTTATTCATAATTATGGTACGTAATTCGTCATGTTGATCATTACTGAAATACGATAATAGGGTATTACGTCGTGTGTTTATGAAATTTGTGCCAGTTGTCTGTGGTATATTGTATCGAAATTTTGACAGACATTCATCGAATAAATCATAAAATTTAGGATGAAATAAGGTATGTTGTATCAGATATTGATAAGATGGTTGTTGAAATATTTCATAAGATAAAATTTGTTTTTGTTCAGCGTCATTAAGATTTTCAATCATGGTACATGACCAAGAATTAAACAAAACATCATTGTTCAATTGGCTAAGCGTATTTCGCTGTAAATGAAATATAATCCATATATGTTTTTTGATATTTTTAATAAATTCATTGTGGATATTGATTATGTTATGTTTCAAAGATAGTATATGATTACGATCATTATAACAATCGACACGAATTATCAACAGATGTGTTTGTGTTGTTGTTTCGGATTGGTAATGTTGCTTCAATTTGTTGACTAATTCTATTTCTGACTTGAAGTTAGCAAACTTAACTTCATCGATTTTAATATGGTTAGTAGGCGGATAATTAACATTATCGTAAATCTGTGTATAAGTATAAATTACTTGCCGATTTATTAATGTTGTACTATTTTCAAACATATTAGCCAGAGTGGATTGTGATTTTATAGAATAGTACTGTTCAATTAATTGTTCGTTTTCATTATCATTTTTCAAAGCCAATAATAATGGTAAATCGGAGGTTGCTACACGAATTAACAGTGTCTTACAGTGATTCATTATGTCTTCTTCTTTTATTCCTGATTCAAGCGAATCAATAACAAGGTTACAAATGTAATCACAGCTAAAGTTGACAAATAGATGCTGTAATACAACAAAATGTTTTGCACTTGTTTTAATTGTTAACAATTCTTCTAACCACAATAATAAATTTTGTGTTGTAGTCCAATGTAATGGTTCTACCAAATCTTTTAAATCGACTGTATGTTTTTCGAATCGGTTTAAAAATGGTGGATCAGATTTTTCAACATCTTTTGAATTAACTAAAACAATACAATAGAATTTATCGTTAATTAAGCATTTTGGATGATATAATAAACCTAAAGCAATACGACAGTATTTTTTTTGCCCCGATATGGAAAAACTTTGATTATATAAGTCGTACAATGATGAATAACATTTATCCATTTTTCGCATAATCAGCGTAATTGGTTTTTCAGCATATAATATCACATCCATGAGTACACGATAATCGTATGTTTCATTATCCAGATCATCGGCTATTTGACTACCAATTAATGTTCGAACATTATCTGTTGTTCTTGTTAAATATCTTTCAATATAATCAATGAAACTATCGGAATCTGATATTAACATAAGATAACGACCACTACGATCATTTAACGACTGACCTAATAATTGTTTAAAACTCGGTAACTCGCACTCTTCCAATAATTCTTCATGTTTTGTATAACAACAGAAACGTTTCCACATATATTCAGAACCATCGATAATACCATCAAAATTAATTTTCAGCTGTTTCCGAATTATGGGAAATATCACACTATCACCAATATTCATTTGAGACTGTCTTGCCATTTGATCAAATTCCTTTACAACTCCTTTAATCAATGAATAGAAATCACGAAGACCAAAATAATTTTCATTACTCTTTTGTCTTTTCAATTCATAACATAGTTCAAGGTATGCATGTGCTAGCCCGTCCATGAAAACATCGTCTAGCTGAATATATTGGTGTTCAACTATGCTTTTGTATATTGTGTTTGCTGTTAATTTTAAATCTTCGATTATTGTATCCGGGCAAGCCAGATACAATGTACGGTTCATTTTAGATGCATCCAATCGCCAGTTGGATATGGCAACAAAACCATATTTACAATTTTCAATTTCTAATTCGTTATGTAATACTTTAAGAGGATTATGTGGTGATAATTCGGCTAAGCCGATTTCATCGAATACGATCACTGGTAAGAGTTCCGTTTGTGTACGTGCATCGCTATATTTTTTCGCACGTTCAAATACATTTTCGATACTTTCAGATGTACAATTTTTTGTTCCCTGATATGAGACTGCTATCACTTCTGGCAATGATTGAAAATATGTATCATTAGATTTCTTTCCTTTTAAATTGCTAATAATAATTTGTATTGCTAATGTTTTACTACATCCGGGCTTACCACACAATATGACCGGAATTCGATTTAATATACATACAAACATTACAAATATATTGTCTCGTAATGCGCGATTCACAGCAGTTCCCACTGGTTTTTCTTTCATGCTGTCAATTAATGTTTTTTGCTCATTTTCCAGTATATTTTCAATAACAGTATTGTTTATTTGATTATATCCGATGGCATTTTTAAGCATCTTAACATATTCCAGCTTTACGGGATCCGAACGTAAACGAAAATAGTAACACAGCATTAATGACAATACTGCTGAATTTAATATTTTGTCAGCCGATTCAATACGAGTATTACGCTTGTCAAATGTATCATAATACCAGTTGTATATCAAACGATAGCGAGCAACATCTCGAAGACTGACACTTGATACATCTTCAATCTTTCTTAAATAAATCTGTGATTGACAGATACCACATACAATTGCATTGAAAAATTGTTTGTTAGTTGTTAAATTTTTACACGTTTGAAGAATTGTTTCAATATATTTACATTCTGTTACGTTATCAAGATAACCATAATCGTAAACATATTCAACCATTGTTTCTGGAATTGGTACAACCGTATACAATAAATGTTCTCCTAAATTCGATTTCTGTATTTCATATTGATCTTTTTTAATACCAATATCATCATCAAAATGAACTTTTTCCGTTTTACGTCGACGAGGATTACATGCACCTAAAAATACCATATTTTTTGGTAATTGTTCACCTAACAATGTTCGTGCGCATATAATTTCTTTAATAAGACCAACATCTTTTGTTGTGTTGAATTCATCAAAAAAAAACCATAAACGTTTCTGAATCTGTGCTAATTGTGCAGCTCTTTCCATTTGATCTTTTACTGTAATAATTATTTTTGTACTTGTCACACCAGCATGTATATGAAATACGTACAGTTCATCGTCTAAAATTTTCTGACATAAAAAATTGATCAACGCTGTTTTTCCGCAACCTGAAAATTTAAAAGAAAGAAAGAAAGAAATGTTGTTTAAAAGACAACTGGATTATGCAAATATCCTATCTTTTCAAATCGCTTAGTTGATATAAAACATATGGCCAAAAATGACCTCATGAGAAGGGTAAAAGTAAAGCTTTAAAGTATAAAAATCAGGTTGCCACAAAAATAAGGTTATCACAAAGTTTTGGTTAACCCCTGAAGATGTTAATTTTGGAATAATTACAGGTGGTGCCATCATAACTTGTGATTACTTTTCGCATAAATTGCACCAGGGGTTAACCAAAACTTTATGATAACCTTATTTTTATACAGGCAATCTGATTTTTATATTTTAGATCCTTACTTTTATCCTTCTCACGGGGGCATTTTTGCCATATGGTAAAACTTAAGTTTGAGTAAATAATTTACCTGTTTCACCCATGATGAGCACTGGTAAGTCACTAGTTATTCTTAACCATATCAATAGCATTTTAATATAATTATCGGGTGTTATTACATATTCTTTTTCAAGTATTTGAGCAACCTCCGTTTGAAACCGTTTGATATCAGGAGCATCAAATGATTTCGGTTTTAAGAGTGGTACTTTGCATGACAGACATATAGAAGATTCATAAGGATGTTGTTGGAAACATTGTTCGCATATCGCTTTGTTCCAATATTTTATTGATAATGAAGTTAATTTATAGAAAAGCTCCGTATGCGATAGTCGATTGTAATCCATAAATATATCATTTGTTGCGTTTGGTAACCATCCACTATTTTTCTTTGAATAGGCATTAAAATATTGTATGAGTGATTTTGGAACATCGTTTGGTGTTTTATAAACAAATAATGGATCATAAGAATGGGTGAAAACTACGGTAAATGGTTGTATTTTATCCCACCGGATAACAGAAGTACTCTGTATGTCATTAATCTGTTCCACACTGGTTAAATTTACTTGTTTTTCACGTACAGATTTAACAGAGATTGATGTAAACTGGCTTAATGATTGAAGAAATGTTTTTATAATATCCATACGTAATTGTGGCTCTTCTAATGCTTCAACTAAAAAATATCCACAATTTGAAAAACCATTAAATAAATTGTAAAATACATTGATAAATATTTTCAACTGCGTCCATGTGAGATAGTTTTGATCTTTATCTCGAATGAAATATTTTTGGATTAATGTGCTACATACTCGATCGTTAATCAATTTGGGATCGATAAATTTTATATCTTTAGATTTAATTTCATTATTTTCAATTCCATACAAATACCGAACAACATACTGTAATCGTTCATCTTTGACAGCAACTTCATTAATGTTTAATTCAGTTAATGTATGTAGATTTAAACATCGAAATATATAAATATCTTTTTGTAAATTAAAAAATGGTGATGATTCAAGTTCAAAATATAGCAAGGTATCTACAGGTAAATAAATAATTGTTTGTGAAAAACAATAACTTCGAAATAAACATAGACAAAAAAGTATTGAATTGAGTAAGTTGATATTTTCAACTGAACCAATATCAAAATGAATTGCATTTGATGTACTGTGTTGTAATAAACGTTCACCAAGTTGCTTAATATTCAAATCTCCGCTGATTGGAAATTTTGTCACTATATGTTTTGATGCTTGTGCATGTTTCTGAATAAATGTTGTTTTGCCAAGTCCAGTTATTCTCGATGATACAAGACAATAGTTTTTGACTAATGATGATATTAGAGTTTTCAGTTCATCTTCGTTTAATAGTTCTGCATCGCGTACATTTCCGACTTTGTCAATACGTCGGATTCCATTGATGAAATGAATTTGATTATCGGTTGTGACGATACCCAGTTTAAATTGCTGAGTTGGATTATGTTCTACTAAATCATTCAATAACCGACAGCACTGATCTTGCACATTGAACGACAAACGTTCTGGTTCTACTAATTGGTGAAGTATAGAAGATGAATAGAAACAACGATAGATAAATGCACATATTTCCATCCAGTTAGTATCGGCTGTACAAAATAATAACTGGTTTATTTTAAAATCAGTACTGTGTTGTTTAAATAATGAAAGAATTGCTCGATACCGTCCTTCAATTGAGGTTTCAGCAATAAATACTTTTTGATCTCGAATACTAGCAGAGGTCATTTGCTTAGAGAACCAATATAATTTCTTGCTACGTACTTGTTGTTGATTCAATATTTTTCCAAGATTTTCTAATCGTTGTTCAGGCTTCAAATCTTATCGATATTAAACTTCATTGGCGATAACTTTTCAATTCCAATATATCTCAATAAATGATAGCCTGGGTGGTTTGGTTCTAACTGTTTATAATTTAGCAATGCATCTTCGATTATCCAGAATTGTTTTCCAGAAAGGTACGTCAAGTCATGATTTGACTGATACAAACGAATTATATTTTCTTCCCATAACCTTAATATGTCTTTCAATTGTGTTTGAAATGTTTGTATGTCTTTGAAATCACAACTAGTACATGTATATTGTTTTTTTGTATTCTGTTCAATCAAAGGGTATCCCATAACGTTCAAATGATTCATATTGTTCAGCATATTTTCAATAGTATCAACTAATGTTACAAGACATCTTAAAAAAAATTTTTCTTGTTCTTTAGTATATTGTTGTTGCTGTAATTGTAAAACCATTTTTTCATTACCAGAATATTCAATTAATCTTGCTCGATCACGTAATTCATTCAAATCATTATAATATAATTTTTCACCTGTTTGTGTTTGTAAACAAATATCGTATTTCATTCGCAGTGGTTGCTGTTGTGGAGAAACAAATTGCATTGATGAATTATTAACAATATTAAATATTTTTGTTCGTTTTGATTCCTCTTTATCAGTTAATTCTAAATAAAGACGTTGTATGCCCGATAACGATGCTACACATGATTTAAAACAATTGACCACATCTAAATATTCTTTTTGTTTTAATAATGTAGTAATATGTTGTAAGACATCATTGAGCATCACTTGTGGTTGTTTAGTGGCAATATAGCTATCGACACTGTCAAGAAATCTTCCTATTTGTAAACAAATATCGTATTTCATTCGCAGTGGTTGCTGTTGTGGAGAAACAAATTGCATTGATGAATTATTAACAATATTAAATATTTTTGTTCGTTTTGATTCCTCTTTATCAGTTAATTCTAAATAAAGACGTTGTATGCCCGATAACGATGCTACACATGATTTAAAACAATTGACCACATCTAAATATTCTTTTTGTTTTAATAATGTAGTAATATGTTGTAAGACATCATTGAGCATCACTTGTGGTTGTTTAGTGGCAATATAGCTATCGACACTGTCAAGAAATCTTCCTAATTGAACGAAATCAACAACTGTCTGTGTATTAATAAATGATTCATCCCAATCATTAACGGCTTGTAGTAAATTGTCCATATCGGTTCGATTTAGTTTTTTAACGAAATTAACAAGATCGTATGAATCGTAATATTGGGAACAAACTATAAATGTATTTTCTGGCTGTTTGCTTGTGTACGTCTCAGTGAATTGCTGATAACTCGCGTAACAATCTTTTCCACTCGATTTCAATGTCATTTCAATCAGTGTATGAAACAAACTATAATCACCACTCAGATTATGAAATTTTGCTAGATTTTGAATTCCTCTACATGTTTTTTTAACATATTTTCTATTCTTGCTGTAATTAAGAATAGCTGTTAAATATTTGATTGAATCCACTTGTAAAAGCGGACGCAGTATATCCATTTCTTGATCAATTAACTGAATATTTTTGAACATGCTCATGATCGTCTTCACTGATGTCGTATTCCATTGCTCTGAAATGGTCTGAAGATGTTGTTGAAAATTTTGAAACAATGTCTCTGTTTTTTTAAGAATATCTAAGCATGAGTTCTCTGTATTAATCTCTGAGAGTGATGAAGTTTGTTGAAGCTGTGGCGGTCGTTGCGAATCATCCATCATTGTCGATACATCTATATAAAGGTATTGCATGATAAAAATATTAACAATTAAAGTAGGAAGGCACATGTCGAAAACAGAATATAAAACTAGATGTAAATTTACCAGAAGGTAATGACTTGATCTCTTCCTGCTTTTGTTGCATACGTTGATTGTGATCCTCTTCATTGATTAACGGTTCTCTGCTTGCTATTATTTCTGATGATCCTAAAAGCACAATTATATTCTTAATTCAAACTCGCCGTTAATAAGTAGTAGAAAGTTTAGAAAAATTTTTTGTTGGAAAACTGTTTTGTGTAACTTTATAAATTGAGTTTCTTGTTCAAATTCGTCTACTTCCTGGATTCTTACCTGTTTTATAATATATGCGTAAAGAATACATATACGATGGACGTAGTGCTGTGAAATACATATTAGTGTTTCTCTTCTCACCAAAAACAGTTGTGCTGGAACTTCTAGAACAGTTTGTGAGATACAAAGACTTAGCAAAAACTTACTCTGATTATTGTAATTTTCTTCATGAATTTTACGATAATTGTACCATGTCTCTGATGTGCTGTACCGATTCAGAACGCCAGCAAAGGGAATTACTTGCGTCAGTTCATTTGGAATTTGAACAGATTTTATTGTAGCACTTGTTAGTTGTTTTGTTGTTTGATCAATTAAGATCTGAAGCTGATCAAAATCATCTGCTTCCCTGCAATATGTAGTTAAACATAACTGAACCTTTTTCTTAATGTTTAATTTCTCTTCCATCTCTCTGCTTGCAGCACTGAATAATAAACCCATTGACGTTTGTTTTTTATGCACTCGTTCTACATACTGTCATATTTTATCAAATTGTTTCCTCTGATCGCTCGAATATTTGTTTAAATAAATCATATCACAAAAAGTGATTCCATTTTCATATTTTCTAAATATACCTAATAATTCATTTAATGCAGCCTGATGTATTTTAAAATTTTTGAAATGTGGTTCAAATAATATAAGGGAAAGAAATGACTCTCGATCTGGAGAAGATATGGATTCCAAAAAAATCTCGCTGTTTCGTAGCGTTATAATATCAGTGCATATTTCCATCAAATTGGGTATTAATCGGCTAGTTGGATATTTTTTTGCATTCTGTAAAAGTTGGATTAATGGATTCTGCATATTATTCATTTGCTTCATTATAAATTGATTTTTTTCAGCCACATTAATTTTGTATTTTATTTTGAATGCTTCAATAAATCTATTATTACGAATATTTATTTCAATTTCATTTATCAGTCTAAATAGATCTTGTTTTCCATTAAAGTATAATGTTAAAATACTTTGTAAAAAAATGTTGACACACAAAGATGGAACATTGTTTTTATTCTCAGTGTTTTCTAACATTTCAATTAAAATATCGATTGACTTAATGAGATCCGAATATATTTCACGATTTAATGTAATTTGTCTTAACCATTCTGATAACAAATATTGAAATATTTCAGTTTCTTCCTTTGTATTATCGTGGTATGGATCGCAAAGAAAACAATTGAACCATTTGGTATAAAATGTACCTAATTCACCTGATTTAGTGAATGAATGTCTTGTGAGAAGAGTGATAATGTATTGCGTTTTTATTATTGAACCTAACAAGAATGGATTATAATATTCAGTTAATATTTGTCGAATAGAATTCAATTGGTTTATATCATTTATTCGTACTTTATTTAAATAATTTGCAATAACAGATGGTAATTCTTGACATTTTTCTATTATATTGCATAGATCATCTGTGCAATTTGTTTGCAATGATTGAAAGAACAGTAGAATATTTTCAAGTGTTATTTCAAAATGATTTTCTTCTATCAATTGTTGTAATTTATTTGCTATTTTTTCTTGTATATCTGGTACTGTCTTTGTATTTAATAACCTTTCGGCATACATGATATAATCGGTAAACGTAGTTGCTAAGTGAAGACATTCAACTATTAGTGCATCGTCTGTTGTCATTGTAAATAGATCCAACCAATTTGGTTGTTGAATTATGAAATTGGACGATAAAGATTTTTTTGCTATTAAATCAGCAATCTGCTGCTGTTGTTTTTGGTCGGCATTAGGTACACGTGAAAGAAAAGTAATAGTATCATTTTCTGGTGAAATATGATAGAATTGAAACTTCAACCATAATAAATTTGTTAATCCATCTGTGACCAGTAACCAATCAGTATTTTTCATTTTACCAAAGAAAATTTCCATTTCATTTGAAATACGTTGCAATAATATATCAATAAAACGAATTCCATTTTCAGTTAATGTGTTTTTTTCATCAAAATGTAATAAACCAATCATACGAACAAGAATCACACTCACATAGATATTCTCTTCAATTTCCTTTTCAACTTCTGGTAAGTATTTAAAACATTGATAGAAAAAGTCAGCAACATCGACTTTTTGTGCGAAGTTACTACATTCTCCACTAAACTGATCGATAAATGTATCGTAAAACTCTATATTATTTCTTTTAATAATAAAATAAGTATACTGCCATAATTGATTCCATGATAAAATAGCGTGACTGGGTGATTTAGCGGTCATTTTGGATTGGAAATCGACAGAAAAAAGAAATTGATATTTGACTGTATCTGGATTAAACCATTTGCGAATTTTATTTTTGTCAACTTCCTAATGATGCCGCTTTATCATTTTTCCAGCTGTTGATAAACGCAATGAGAATGCAGTTATGGAACTGCAAAGTTCAGGTTCACCGGTTAATTTCAAATGATATAGATAGGATACAGCATCAGAATCATCGTGAGGCAAACGAAGACTTTCAACACGATCAAATATGAACTTTTTATCACCGACAGTTATCAATTGCAAATTGAAATCATCTGTTTTATCTGACGATAACAGTGTATAAACTTGCAGATCAAATGACTGATCTGCATCAGTTATGTTTTCCTCATCAACCATGCAGTATAACGTTTTAATTGTAGTACAAATTATTCACTTTATAAAATAGTATAAAACTGTTGTAAAAGAAAATCTGTGACTTACGACAGTGTAAATGAACAGGTATTCATTTTTTTTCGAAATGTTTTATGGAATGAAAAAGTTGTAAATGGGAAAGATTGTGTTGACTGTGAAGAAGTAAAAAATCCAACTGCTTCTTATATTAATGGAATAAAACAGAAAAACTCCACATCGTATTAGTTTGTTGTGTTTTTGTCTTTTATGTTTTTGAGTTTGTTTAATATAAAAAAAGGATAATTGGAAAAAACTTAACTGAAAATCCCCCAAAAAAACAATTGTAAATGGGGTGGAAAAAACCAGACACCGTTTTTTCTTTCTGCATACCGATGTGTCATTGTACTGTACAAATATTTTCCTATTACGTAAATGAAAATATTTTTTCATAGATTTTTTTCGAGGACTGACAATAATAGTCAACAAAAAATGTTGTATTTTTGTAATGATAGAGTGATAAAATTACTCCATTGTGTTTACTGCTGTATACTGGTTAAAGATATAGAATTGAATGTTTCAATACCCGAATTTATAAGTATTTTCATCCAAATTTCAGACAAAATAATAGTTCTTTTTAAAGTAAAAACTACAATTATTAGTTTATTATTTCATTTTATGATTCATTTAAATTAACGAATGTAGCTGCTTTAACAATGAGAAAAACAGCTGCACAGAGTGATATTTATTCATCTGTCTCTATTTTAATCGCGCCAAAACATTTGCAAAAACTCGAATAAGCAAATTTTTGCAGAAAAAACGATCACAGAATCCTCCCCACTCCACCCATAATGGAAAAACATCTGGAAAGGTTGTACGCGTCGACATTATATTTACGCTTCAAAATTAGAAGATCCCGGGTGGTCTACTATGTCGAAGCATACATATGTCGAAATAATGATAATTTAAAAGCTTGAAGTAAAAGTCTGTGGTACATCGAAGTGATCCTTTGTTGATCTGTATCTGATAAATAGAAAAAAGTCGCAAAAG
>CAJNOQ010004929.1:0-16394 GCA_905250885.1 Didymodactylos carnosus | reverse complement strand
ATAAATCTATTTACAAGTTCTCTTCTAACACATCTCGAAAATAGTGCTCAATTTAGTGCTCGGCTTCTACTTTTGCAAATTTAGTGCTCGCTACCCTACTATTGTGTTCTCCAAAAAACTATCGTCCACGAAATATCACAATCAAATTAAGAATATATGAAAGAATATATGTGCTTTTTTATTTCTTACAGTCCATGTTTTACTTGCTAATTAAAAAGTGTGCGGAGTTTGAGATCACGTACATTTCAAATTTATGTAATTATGTGCGGAGTTTGGGATACAGGTATAGTCACTTTTATTAAAAGTATGCGGAGTTCGGGAAGTAACGGAGAAAAGATAAATTTTGTATTCCGTTTATTGTGGCAACATTTGTGCTTTCAGCTGTAAGTGGTCATCTTGATTGCTTTTCTAATAATAAAGTCTAAACGAGCTCAGCCAAATAAAGAAGACGTTTTTTTTTGAGACGATCAAGCTTTCTATGATTTATTAATACATTTTGTAAGATTTATATGTACTGTTCTTTATCAATCTTACAAAATTGAAAGACGGATTTTCCAGCCGACAAATCCTTCTTTGATCTAAGCTACATCGTGGTGAAAAAACCGATGACCATTGCTGCCATCTGGTAAAAGTATCTTGAAACTAAAGAATCTCTCTAACGTTTTCTTTCACGATGCAATAAACAGGCATTCTACATTTGGGAAATCTAATTTTCGAAGTTTTTACCACTAAACAGTTGATTGACCGAAGCATTTGATCATGAGAGAGCGGTGATGGCTGCGTGAATATGTCAAACCAATCATTGATTGGTATGTAAAAACCGACAAATTTTGGCTACGAAAAAGCAACATGATAATGCTTCGGTCTCAATGCAATCCCTCGAGACACAAATGGAATAAAATTATTATCAAACTAAGTGGATTTCTGGCAGTGGCGGCGCGAAGAAGTAAAAGCAGGGGATGGTAGTTTCAAAAACCGGAGTAAGTTCAAAAAGATTTTCTGGCAAGTTTGATAAATTAAAAGAAATAATACAAAATTTGACATGTTTTCATTTCAGACTTACAGTTGTATAATCCGTTACCTCCACACTTTGCAGACACACGAAGGAGACAGCATTTTTTCATTGTTCCTTCATATCCTTCACAAAACAAAATACTAAATTCTACGACCAGATTTATTTCTGGACCATCGGTCTACTAGTTCTTGACTATTCATAGCATCTACAAATACCGTTCCTATTGATTGAATACCGTCCCAGTGATTTCTGGGTGGAGAGAAGATCAATTCTTACATCTGAGTCTTTCAACAGTTAATATATTTTGTGTAACTAATCGCAATATTCTACAATGATAAAAGTGCAGAAAACTAGAATCCACTTTTACACTGGAACTCACATTGATATAGTCATTTCTATACAATTTCATGTGTTCAATACATTCAAGACATACATAGTAATGATTGATCTGAGTCCAAATAGCTAAAATGTCGAGAGTATAGAGAAAGTAAAGCAATGTTTTCTGAATTGTAAATACTGTGCTCAAAACAAATATGAACTATCTACAGGAAAAAAGCAACTGAGAGAATAGAATCAATGACCATATGAGTATTGTTTATTTTCAACCGTTTGGGAGTTGTATTAGACTTCTTTGGAGCCCGAGAATCAGTAACACTTCCACGGAAACCTTTTGTCCCTCATCAGAAGCCATATCTCGGATTGCTTGTGTGTGACCGATAAAGTCAATTTTTTTTAATCTAAGCTCAGTTTCGAAGACTTGCTTTGTTGGGTCTGAAAAACAGAAACATTCAGTTTTTCTGGAACAGCCCCAAGTCTTTCCCAAGACTCTAAGAAAAAAATTGGAAGGAAAATGTCGTGAATAAACTAATTTTTTTTATAAAAGTATATATTCCACTACTTCTAGATTCGGGGAAAATCTATTCTATCTGAATGTTGCTGGAAACCGTTACTTTCTTACCATATCGATATTTTAACATTTTAATATTTTCTTCATAATTAGAATTCGGTTATTCCAAATGAGAGTGAATAACCCTCACAAAATGAGACAGGAATAACCACCTCTTTTCAACAAAAGATTATCCAATATCTGAAGAGAATCAATCTCGAACCGACGCAGTTGATCTTTAATTGCAGGATTCCAGTATCCAAAACACTCATTAACTATTCAATTCAGGTGGGGAACGTTCAAAATAGATGGAAACCTAGGCTATCAACCACGCTCAATCTTGTGTCAATATTCATTTCTCCGAACAAATTGAAAGTTCAAGTAAAATCTGTTTTTATGTGGAAATAACCCCATTTTAAGCTATTTCCATCTAATATTGAAAAAGTCATAGTTCTGTCAAAATTGATTGGATAGACCTCGAGACTTCAGACGATATTTCGTTTCGCTCTGGGACCTTACAGTCTGTATCTGTTCGAAAAAGATTTATGAAGTACGTCACCTGCAGCTGGTAGAATCACGTTGACTTACTCATAGATCTATTTCTCAAGGGGTCCACTTTCAGAAATGAAAACTGCTACTCTCTACCGGTTTTTGCTCAATTCCAAAATTATTTCGCTTTAGCTACAGAAATGCATATTCAAAGACGTGCAAAAAAGTAAAAAAGTTTGCAAAAAATTCTCAAAAAAGCAACCTTTGTTAAGAGAGGTCTTTAACCTGCCTTTTGCTTCGCCCACTCAAGCGTGGTCTTCTATTATGGAAGGGTCTTCTGTTCGGATCTATAGACTAATGTTAAAAAGAAAAATATTAAACAACCAATATTAAAAATCGATTAAATATTTTTCCACCTTATTTAAATATAAGTTCGTTTAATATTTTTCTTTATTTAAATATTTTTCCTTTATATTAAAATAACTAAATATTTTACTATCTAATGCGAAAAACTTCAATATATTTCTATCCCGTTTATCTCATTCAAAATGAAGGAACTGATGCTGCAATTTGAAGGTACGCATATGCGAAACCTGACTTTTGTACCTTATTTAAATATTTTTCTATCCTAGGCGAAAAACTTCAATATTTTTCTATCTTACAACAAGAAAAACATTTAAATAAGATAGAAAAATATTTAATTGATTTTTAATATTAGGCGTTTAATACTTTTCTTTTTTTAACTTTTTTCGGTCTACCCTACTATTCTAGGGCGGTCTTCTAATGTGTCCATGGCTTTATTATACACTGTTCTGGATTGATTCGAAAGTTGAAATCAGTTTAAATTCATCAAAAAAATAAGAACAAGAAGAAAGTAGAAAAGTTCGCCCGTTTTTCAAACTTAACGAACGCTTTTTAATAAGTTTAAAAATTTCAATACTTTCGAATTTCCTTGTGTGAAAGGCAAAACCTACGTTTTCTTACTCGATATGATCTATCCAGTCATGTATAAATACATCAGAACCCAAACATTGAATTGCTGGCACCTTCAAAGAACTTCTTGATGTTTATAAACGAGGAAAACTAACCAGGATTCAGCTGAGATCAAACATGATCGTGCTGTTAAAACAACACATACAAATGTAAATGAAGGCCTGTTACTGGGATTCGGATAAAAGGCCTGTACAGGAAAAATTGCGAGTTTTTTCCATTTGATTGAAATGAGTAAAAGTAAAGAAAGAACAAACAGAAGCCTGAAAGTTGGAATTGTGTTGTTCTAGTAAACAGAATCTAGTTTACATAGTACACTGTTCTTGAATTTTAAAAGACGATTTTTTTTCTCTTTTTCTCGATCATATATACAACCTTCTGCTGATCAATGGCAAAGAAAACAATAACAAAGCAAAAAAACCCAATCACCGTTGTTTGAAGAAGAAAGAAAAATAACAGCATGGGTTTTTTCTTCTTCTGCTTCCATCTGAATCCTAAAATTTTCATAGCGTAATTTCTTTATTTTTATTAAAAAAAGAACAGAAAAAGACCTATGTCAAAGGCAGCTAATACGAAGAAAAAACAACAGTGGAATGCTGGTTCTGTTATTCCACGGAAGCCAATAAATTTTTTTGGGGAAAACCAACGACGAACTTCATCCACCAGTGTTTCAATAGCTTTATCCTCACCATCAATAAACAAGACATTTGCCGGACAACAAAAGTCGGTGTTACCGTCCATTAGCGGCGCTCAACTACCAGTACCATCTTCAGCATTCCACGATGAGGATGATAATGATGAGTCATTCTTACCTCCGAAAATATTTGATGGTTCAAAATCATCGATTAACGATTTATCACAAGCGTCAAGTTCATATATTTGGCTCAGACGAATAAAGGAAATATTTCTTCAGATGGGTAAGAACAAGAAGACAGACGACGAAGATCCTTTTGTTAATTACGATATGGAGATAGCACGAGATGATATGTTAAAAACATTTAAACAATATATTGAAAATCAACGACCTGATGTAAGATATGCCTTTTTGGTTTGATTCTTTTTTAGTCGCAGAAAAGCTTTCATTTTGGTTTCTGGTCTTTTCTAGACCACTGCCAAAGATTATGAGCAGAAAATTAAAAAATGGAATGTAGAAAAACTCTATGCAGAAACATTCAAAATGTCATACAAACGAAATACGTTTGATCAAGATGAAAAACAAGTACAAGTAAGTATAACAAATATAAATCTTTTCTGAGACGCCACGGTACAGAGAGACCGAATTCACGAAGTGTTTACCAATTCACATAAGTTTCTACTATTTTCTGTTAAACTATAAGCTAGTCTGTACGGAAGAATATTGCCTTTCCGAAAATATAAGAAGGGTTTCTGTGGTTTCTGGTTCCTTAAGAATTCTTCCCGCCTACTAGACCTTTTGAAGATTCTTGGGAGCGTATAGATATAAAGGAGCACGAAAATTGCTCTTGCATTCAGTTTGGCATCAGTTTACTGGAGTTTTTCGTCTTGAAATTACGAACAACCGATAATGGAACCTTCCCACAAGTCATTCTTCGTTTTCAACGTTATTCTGCCTATCGATACAGGGTAGTGTGCTGATGCGACCGTAGTTGCTTCTTTCTGCAGTTATGAGTTTTTTTCGTTTGCTTTGGAGGACGAACACAGTAACACTAAAAGTTGACTGATTGATTTTTATTTCGATAACGGCAGTTTTGTACAGAAAAGAGTAAAAACTTTATTTTTACAATACAAAAGCGTAACCTACACATAAACATGTTGTCAGGAAAGCAAAAAAGGCGTAAACACCTATAAAAATTGCCACCTTTTTATCCTATTTTTTTCGTTTTACAGTTGTAGGTACTGCCTCAGTTTGGTTTTGAAAGATTTTATTGTTGACGAGGTAACTACAGTGTTGGGGAGAGAATTCCAATCACGAGCTGTCCTACGCAAAAAAAGACTGTAAAACAGTTTCAGTGCGCGCAAATGGGATAAAAGCTTGTCTGTTATGCTGTAATAGGCGATCGGATCTTCTACTCTCACCAAATTGTATAAAATTGAAGCGAGATGGGGGTGATAAGCCGTTAAGGACTTTAAACAAATACACTAATCAGAAGTACCTAGATCGCACGATGAGTAAAGGTAATTTTGGTTTTTCTACAAGGGCTTTTCCTGGTGTATGAAAATCACGTGCGATCGTATGAGCCGCTAATTTTTGAACTGATTCAAGTTGACTTTCCAATTTCAAAGTTATTGTTATACAAAGCACAGGCGTAATCCAGTCTAGTCAATATACAGATCTTATAAATTTCTAGACGAATTGAAGCGGGCGCATCTTTAAATTGTCTATACATAGCACCAGTCGCTGTCTCGTCTCTTAATCAAAACAGCGAAATAAGGACTAAAATTTTTGCTTTAAATGTTCTAGTGGTCTCTTAATGGCACAAAAATGTTCAAGCTTCCACTTCTTCTAAGTAACGATGAGCTTTTACTTTTCTAAGGAAAATCATGTTTTCCAAATTGAAAGAACATCTTAAAAATGATACAAAATAAAAGAGCATAATTTTTCAATACGACAAGCGCGAACTTTTTATAAAGGTTGGTATTTTCACTTCTTCCTCAGATCATGCGCATTTCGCATACTTTCTTTTCAGAGACAAAAGCAACGGTTATAATAGGATGGACATCTTTGGTTAGTAGGATAGTTGGCCCGTTGCCATGATGAGCATTATCAAGCAGACTGTTCTCCTATTTCCGCCGCGTAGAAGGTTTCTACCTTGGAATTGTTTTTCATTTTATTTTTCTTTATAAAAACATCAACGGAGAATGACATGTGAGAAAGTTCCATCGTGAGGCCAGGTGTGATCAGTGAGATTGATCGTAGCGTCGAATGCTAAGAGAAGAAAAAGTGAGATTGTCATTCGACTTTCGAATAAAGAAGGGTCAAATAGTGTATAACAAATCTCATTCTGATCAGCTTCTCATGAAAATATCTCGCCTTTTTTCTCAGAAAAGGAATGGAGATATGGCGAAATATCTCGGTCGCTGCATATTGTATCATATTCTGCAGTTTCTATAAGTTCTATAAGAGAAACAACATTCACACCTGATTATTTTTTTCACTGATTCAGCTCATCAACTCCTATTGGAAGTTTAATGAGAAATAGTTGAACAGGAATGTAGACATAAGTGATTTCGTTTTTAAAATGACACTGTAAAGGACCAGTCATCTTCTCTTAGTTATCTCTAATTTCATTCGACAGATATATAGCCATCAATATCTCTCTCTATCATCTTCTCTCTCTTCTCTAAATCTCTCTAAATAATTAACATCACGTCGATCAAGCACATCATGGGTTGCAGTGATCACTCTCAACCTAAACAAGATATCTCAAAAGCCAAGACAGACTGACATGATCAAACGAATGAATAATATCGTAACGGTCAATTAAAGACCCACATGAGCATATATAAACAATTACTATCATTAGTAAGAAATGAAGAAAAAGGACGACATTTTTTTTCGATTGACCGATGTGCATATATCAGATGAATGATTGATTTTCTTCTTTGCGCTGTAAATATGTTTTCTTTTCTTTTCGTCGGCGTTGATCTTCTCTTTCTGTATACTAATTTATCTCACAGCTCTAAAATTTCTCCGTTTACAATGTCAGTTTTTCGACTGCAGGAGCAGTCAAATCCGAGGAAGGTGTGTAAAGGACCAATCATCTTCTCTTAGTTATCTCTAATTTCATTCGACAGATATATAGCCATCAATATCTCTCTCTATCATCTTCTTTCTTTTCTCTCTCTCTCTCTCTCTCACTATCGTTCTCTCTCTCTATATATAACGCTAAT
Organism: Didymodactylos carnosus; assembly: GCA_905250885.1. Taxonomy (NCBI): domain Eukaryota; kingdom Metazoa; phylum Rotifera; class Eurotatoria; order Philodinida; family Philodinidae; genus Didymodactylos; species Didymodactylos carnosus. The sequence goes on along the minus strand of CAJNOQ010004929.1, from coordinate 9,144 downwards.
GGCCGTATTAGCTAATGGCTAGGACAACGTATTTACAAGTGCCGCGTTCGAACCCATCTAGTGACGATAGCTGCTATGTAATGGTCTTGGACAAGCTATTCATGTTCATTGCCTCAGACCGTGACCTATAGATGAATATAATGGGGCTTGCCTCGATTTTCAGCTGGCCACGTGCTCTGGGTATTTACACTTTTTTATATATAACGCATGATTGTACAGTGTGTGTAGTTCTTGTTTGTGTGAAGTAGAAGTTACTGGTAATAAAAGACCCTGTGGGGCCAAAAGAATATATCCCGAGAAGGGAAATCGGTCAAGTAACGTAAACCCGTTATAGACACTATGTGCTCACTCTCTCCATCTTACGGAACGCGGTCACCGACAAATTTTTTCTACCAAAAAGTTTTCTGTCAAGTACTCTTTCTCACGACAACCTTAAGGGTACCCCTCCCCTCTTTTCGGGCTTTCCGTAAAAATGCTGTGAAATAAAAACTAAAAGTCACTAAGGCTTCATATTTTCAGAATTGATTGGAAACTCAATGAAGCACTTTTTCGTTTTTGTTTCTAGTTTTTAACTATTGCCGTTCACCACTTTTCCAGAAAAGTCTGTTTTTATTGTGCCACATTACGACCTCCCCTTAAATTTCATCCGATCGAGTTAACAATTTTAGCAGTACTCAAGGTCATATCGCAGAGGTACTTTTGGAGAAATGCATTTAAGACGACCTTTCCTTGTCGAGTTATAAGAAAAATATAGGAAAACGTCTCAGAAACCAAGTTTTTCAATTTTAGAAGCCCTATAACTTGGTAAAGAAAAGTCCAAAATAAAGTTCTAAAAACTGCCTCTGCAATAGTGTCTTGGGTAAAACTTTTAACTCGATTGGATGAAATTTAACGGGTCGTTATGTGTCACAATGAAGCCTGGTCGCAAAAAAATAGTTTTCGAGAAAAAACGCGTTTTGTACACAGACCACTTTTTTCAGAACATTGGCCGCGATGCTTATATCTCATCGGAAAATTCTGGAAAACGTCTCATTGTGAAGAAAACACTTTATTCTATCAGACTACGCGTAAAAAATTTTGAATGTACAGAAAAGGAGAGAAAAGTTCATGAAACTAAAAAATTGGGTTTTTTTCGGCTTTGAAGAAAAAACTTGGAAACTGCATAACTTTTTGGAGAAAGGTCGTGGAGTACTGGAAGTAGTCTCATTTTGTATCCCACACTTTCCTCTACATTAGGCTATGCTTAGCTCAAAATCCGAAATTTTTCAAAAAACGAGGGGGGTACCCTTAATCTAACTATTATGTTTTATTGCAAGAAGAAAAGTCAACTTTGAGAACACTGCACAAAACACAAGGATATTCTAAATGGAAGGAGTTCCTAGACGTAAAACAATCGTACAGATTAAAATGTGTACAAAAGTTCTGACAGAATTCGATGCCGGATCTGAATACCAACGGTATAATAAAGCAGTAGTTTTTTCCTACGTATTGTTTTTCTATGTTCTACAGGAATAGACACACATTTCTTGTCTTAGATCTAAGTAGATGGAGTTGATAATCTTTGAGCTTGATATCTTATTTGTATCATTATAGCTAAATGTATCGACAAATCAGAGTGGTGGTGATAGATTAAATTTTGAAAATGCTATTTGGTGGTATTCATGTAACGAAGCATCAATCTATAGTCAAATAAATAACATGTTGCGCACAGAAAATTTTGAATTATTAATGTCCTATCGTTATTATATTATTGATTTATGTCAAATGATTGAACATGCATACAATCGACAACAACAATCAGATACAAATATAAAATTGTATCGTTCGGAAAAAATAGACAGCGGAAAACTAATAGAAATGACGGAAAAAGTAGGAAAATTTAAAAATCAATTAATATCGATGAACGGCTTTATATCAACAACAATAAACGAAGACATTGCCACCGGGGGTTACGGTCAGAAAGAATCAAAACGTCCAAATGTTTCACCTGTATTGTATGAAATAACAATTGAACCTAAAAAACCTGGTGAAAAATGTCCGTGTGCATTTACAAATATTGAACAAATATCATTCCATCCAGAAGAAAAAGAAGTTTTATTTTCAATAGGATCCATTTTTGTTGTTGAAAATATAAACAATGATTTTAAAACACAAAATGGTAAAAGCTATGAATATACACGTATCAGACTAAAACAAACTGAATACAATGAAACAATTGTTAACGAGATGAAATCGAAAGTGAAACGATCATCACAATCAGAATTGAGTGCTTTGTTGATTGAATATTTAATTTATTTGGGTGAATATCGGGCTGCCAAACGTTATCTCAATTCGTTATTTAAAAATGTTTCGGTAATAAAAGATGATTCATCATTACCACTATTTTACAATTCAATGGGTATTATCTACACACAACAAGGCCTATATGGTGATGCCATCAGATGTTACAAACAAGCATTAGATCATCAAATACGTTTACAATATTCAAATAGTAATAGGTTGGCACAAATATATAACAATATTGGTTACGTATATTTACAAATGGAACATAACGAGGAAGCATTAGAAAATATAAAGAAAGCCGAACGTTTACAACTACGTGAACTGAAATCGATTCGCCAGCATTTACCGTCTATTTATTCTAATATGGGACAAGTTTATTATTCTATGGGGCAAGCCTATTATGATGATGCAGATGAACAATTTAAAAAAGCTGAAAATATGTACGAGCAGCATACGTACGGTACATATTCGACGTTCGGTGCACTATAGTAATGAGTAAGATAACGAGGGAAAATACGGCAAAATCCACGTCTGCATGTATATAGATAAAGTTTCAAACTCATATCCATCTTCCTCGAGGACTCACTCCATTAAATAACAGAAATCGGTCTCAACAGAATAAATACGGAACGGATAATAGGTAGTATCAATCATTTGGGAACCCCTATGGTAAAAAGTTTCACAGTTTAGCAGCAAAGGGGTAGACCAAGCTAACAAATGACTAAAATAATTGGATGTCCTTAATGAGTTTCATCCTACTAAAAAGATCACATATGATGCACTTGAGAAACAATTGATGAAAGCTGATCTATTAACAAATTATGGACATTTATTGAATGTTATTGGTCGACCAGATGATGCAGAAGAAAAATATACAGCAGCATTGACAATTTATGAAAACAATCTAACAGATACAAATTCAAAAGTTATGTCTGTACGATTATATATGTTGAGTGAAAAGACAAAAAATAAACTTTTCGATCAAGTAATAAACGACTATGAAAGTGAAAAATATAAACATATGATTGAACAATATGATGCAAATCCATTTGAAGCAAGTAAAATAACAAGTCAACAAAATTGGTCGTACCTATTTTATATGACTGGTGCATGTTATATACACAAAGAACAGATTAAAAAAGGTGTGACTATTTGGAAAAAAGCTGTTCAATGTAAAACATTACAATATTTGGATCCATTATTAACTAGCGAAACGACAACAACAAATTCAAATACATTTGATATACCAACAAATATTATCGATCGTGCTTATCAAATAGCTTACAATTATTATTATACAAGATCAGAGTCAGAGTCAGATAGTACAGATCTGTTTAACTACGGCTTATTATGTTCTGATTTATGTATATACGATCAGGCTATAAAACTTCTTAAAAGTAGTGTCGAAACCAAAGATCTTATACTCAGTAATATGCTATTAGGCGATATATACAAGTCTAAAGGTCAACCCGGGTATAATGGGTCAGAATACTACTTAAAAGCCTATAGTATAAATAACGATACTCATCATCCCTTTAAAATGGCTGCCGCTCTTAAAAACAATGATAAAATATTAAACGAATATAAAAGTCTCTTATTAGGGAAAACAACAACGGATAACCAAACAATGACTATGTTAACAATTTTATACGATGAGTTAGCCCAAAAACAGTTTTATAAAGCAGTTAGTGCAGATATGTGCAGAAATGTACGAAAATTATGTGAAGAATCGATCAATTTGAAAATAAAGTATTTGTCACAGTATCATCCAAGTTTAATTAAAAATTATCAATTATTGGCACAATGCTTTTTAGAGGAAAAGAATTATCAGGATGCATTACAATCGTATGAACAAGCAATTGAAATACAAATTGCTAATTTACCCGAAAATCATGTTGAAATCAAGCAAAATTATTATCAAATGGGCCACATCTATTGTAAAATGGATAAATTAGATAAAGCATTGGAAGCCTACAGTGTAGCCGAAGATAATGATGATGGTGATCAGAGTAGCGATGAAGACGATGTGGATGATACATATGGCAGGTCAATACCAAACGAAGCACTAGTTGAAAAATATCAAAATTTATCAGAATCATATGCAAAAAAAGATGACTGGGACCAAGCAATAACACTTGAGCAGAAAGTTTTATTGTTACTACTTGAAGATTTACCCGATATTGCCAAAGAAGATAGTATAATTTCAAAACCACAATTAGTTCTTGAGAATCAAATCAAGTTTATTGATGGTCAAGCATTTTCACGGTATCTACATGATTTTGTTTATATTTATTTGACGATAGGGGATATTTGTTTACACGCCGATGATGATGCCATACCGTATTATAAACGAGCACTTGAATTAAATTTAAAACTAATACGGTATCAGTCGCTGACGCTGAATAAAAATTTATTAGCAGTCATCTACTATAGAATAGGAGAAGCGTATCAACAGTACTTTAATACTGAAACTGTTATTGAATATTATCAGAAAGCATCTAATGAAAATTATGAACAACAGTGTATGTTAATGTATAAAATTGGAAATTTGTATAGCGAAAATGAACAGTACAGTGAAGCGAGAAACTGGTGGAAAAAAGCAAAAGAAGAACAACTTGAAAATAACATAATTACATCAATAATACAAAAGAAAATTGATGATCTCAAAACTGATGGTAATGAAGAGAACAATGATATACAAGAAGAAAATGAAGTTGATGATGACGATACTCAACTGCATGTGATTAATTCAAGAAAAAATTCTTTTCGACGACGGTCAAGTGCTCGGGATGCCGATAAAAATGGTGAATCATCAGAAACCTATCTAGAATCAGCATTGGCCTACTTAGATTTAGATGACAAGAAGAATGCATTGTTCTGCTACGATGAATACATGAAAAAAGAGCAAGAAAAACTTAATAAACTTGACAAACCAGAAATTCTCATAGATAACGATTTATTAAAATGTATTCCCGATCTACTTCGTCTACGAATACAACAGGTGCAACAACAGGTGCAATGTAAGTTTTTCTGGAATAATACTGTTTTGCAAAATGTTTATTTAGTGCAGGAAAAACTTCATGTGAATATAAACTGGACGACAAAAGTTTAGCTCTTTTTCTTTGTGATGCTTTTCAATATCTACAAAAGTTTTAAAGGAGGTTTGAAGTGTGGTATATATAACAGCCATCTCGGCCTCGAAGATCCGTATAATCGGATTTTTGTCAAAGAGAAACTGGACTTTTAAAAATTAAAATATTTTTTGCTCCAGCCGACAAAAGTGTAGTCCTTTTTCTTTCGTCTTAATTTTTCTGGCCTAGACAGTGTTGTGAAACAAATTAAGCCATATGTGGTTCGATAGAGAATTTTGTGCTCTACATACGTCAGGTGCAGCTTTTTCCGGCATTTTTAGAAGTTCGGTATTTTACCTCTAACGCGATACCTGACGTATCCAGGGTAAATTCGAGCGATTCCAACCAGTCCATCTAGAACTCGCACAACGCTGAGTAAGATATCATCTTCTAGAGAAAAATGTGCTCTACAAGCCCAGTATAAGTTCAGAATTTTAGAGATTGTTTTTAATTCAAAAATGTGGGGAAATAACAAAAATCGATGCCATTTTTAAAAATTAAAATTGGAAAAAAATGCACACTAAGCTTTCTTTCTCTAAACTTCTGAATCGCCAGTTTCGTTCAGTTTCTCAGGCTCTTTCAAATGGAGTACGAACGGAATTTTTTTAACACAAAAAGAAAATATGTTCGTGTCTGCTCTTAAGGGGCCCCATCTCTCAGAAATTATCTCTAACACCGTACATCCAATAATGACGAAACTTTCAATAAATGTTAGGCACAATGAGTTACGGGAATGAAAACTTTTTGTCTCCAAGTCTTACCGTTCAGGAGTTTTCCAGAGATCAAGGTTCAAAAAGGACCCTGAAGTGTGTCCCAAGATTTTTTAATATACTTCAAGCTGGAGAGTTTGGGTTTGTTTTATTTTAAACTAGACACCTAACTACATGGTCTGACAGGCGCCGATTTTTCTGTTACGCCTTTATTGGTTTTCCAGGCAACCAACAACCTCCAAAACCCGAAAAAGCCTTCCGGATTTTCTAAGAATCCTCAGTTTGACAAAAAACTAAGACCTAATTCAAAAATCGGCGCCTGTCAGACCATGTAGTTTCTTTTCCTCTTTTAAACAAGAAAAGAATAAACCCTCTACGACAAACCGCTATACAAAATCTCGGAAAATACTTCAGGTGTAACTCTTATATCGAGAAAACGCTGTATTGAGAGGGGGGGTCCTTCCCCCAAAACATGCCCTTATAATTTGCCAGTTTGTAGAGGACACCTTCAAGGGTATACGTGTGCAATAACTCACGGGTTGGATAAGTTTTGGCAGAGACGTAAAATTGTTAAAAGTTTTAAAAAGAAAAAAAAACCAACAGTGTTACACTGCTGGTAAAAGAGTCTTGGAAAAGCTTGCTGTCGTAAGGAAAGGAAGAAGTGAACTGAAAAATATCTGTTCGTTCTCCTCTTTTCTAAAGAAATAGCAGGGTTTTTTAGAGTCTGTTTTACTTGATTTTTTTCTTTTGGAATTTGAAAAAGGCCATAAAAGGCTGAAATACGTGCTATTACCATCGCATAAAGAAAAGATCATCGTCCTGTCTTAATAGCACTACTACCTCGATCGCTCATTTCTTTTCAAGAGTTGTGGGGCAGGGTCTTTTGGAGAGCAGAGACACTGAACTAACAGTAGAAAGGGATCCCCTCCCTGCTTTTTGAAATCTTTTATTCCCAAGTTAGAAAAGTATTGATCTGCAATTGAGATCAATAATCAGCATCATCTAGAATGTATGCCGATAAAGATCACAATATCTGAAAATGAAGAGGAAAAACTTTGAGCTCTGATTTGATGCTACCTAATGAGCAGTCGTTGATTACTCATTATAAATACCATGGGTTGAAGGGCCACCCCCTCAGAAATGGTGGTTTTCGGTCAAAAAATCGGTTTTGAGATACGCATATGGCAAGACACCCTAAAGTGTCTACTGGCAGAATCTGTATCGCGTTTTGTCACAAAAATGCTTTTCCGCGAACTTTGAGCAAGTTTTGTAAGAGCCTCAAAAAACCGGGTCTTCAAATAATAGCTTTTTCCTGGATACTTCTGCAATTAACATTTTTCTGAATACACAGCTTTGTAGAGCAAACGTTTGTGATCAAAATAAGACCTCGCACAACTCTCTATGACCTTCAATGAAAAAAGTTACAGGCATTTTCCTAGAAGTCCCAAAATCGAGTAGTCCATACAGCGTTTAATACAGCGTTTTCTCGATATAAGAGTTACACCTGAAGTATTTTCCGAGATTTTGTATAGCGGTTTGTCGTAGAGAGTTCATTCTTTTCTTGTTTAAAAGAGGAAAAGAAACTACATGGTCTGGCGCCGATTTTTAAATTAGGTCTTAGTTTTTTGTCAAACTGAGGATTCTTAGAAAATCCGGAAGGCTTTTTCGGGTTTTGGAGGTTGTTGGTTGCCTGGAAAACCAATAAAGGCGTAACAGAAAAATCGGCGCCTGTCAGACCATGTAGTTAGGTGTCTAGTTTAAAATAGTTAGAATAGAGTTAGTCAGAAATAGGGTCAGTCTATTCCGCTTTAGTTAATATATCGAACACGTCCATGTTCATTCAATTGAACTTTTAATTCATTCGATGTTTAGGGTACCCTCATCTTATTTCACCTTGTTGCAAATGCGGAACACACGTCCGATCGAGTTCAAATTTATACGAGAGATAGAAGAGCGAAAAAGAAAATCGAAGTATTTTTGCTCAGAATCTTGTGCTATGGGTTTTCTGGAAAACTCCAGTTTTCATCCAGTCACATTCGGAGCCCTCGAAAACATGGTCCGATCGAGTCGAAATTTTTACCACAGACACTCTATACCCTATCCCAGAATGAAAACTTTTTTAGAAATTGAAAAAACTGACTTTTTTTGTGTTGTTTTCAGCATTTTTCGTATATCTCGAGAAAGACAGCATATTTTTTGAAAAAGAATTTTTCATTCTGAGATAGGGTCTGGAGTATCTGTGGTAAAAATTTCGACTCGATCGGACCATTTTTTCGAGGATCATAATGTCAGTGGATGAAAACCGGAGTTTTCCAGAAAACCCATAGAAGATCATGTCACAAAATTCTGAGCAAAAATACATCGATTTTCTTTTTCGCTCTTCTATCTCTAGTATAAATTTGAACTCGATCGGACGTATGCTTCACATTTGGAAACAAGGTGAAAAAAGAGGGGGGGGGTTACCCTTAATCAGAGTCAGTGATGGATCAGGCGTTTGTTTAAATGAAAATGCCCGTGATTTACTCTCTTTCGTTAATTGTAGTGACGACCACATCGGATACGAATCAAAACGGCGAAACTCTAGAACAGGAACAGGAAATCAAGCATAACTCAAAACTGATCGATTCATACATAAAATGGGGTGATATTACTTTGAAATGGAAACAGTATGATGATGCCTGTAACTACTATTTAAATGCATTATCAAAATTGAATGATAATATTGAAGCTGACAATAGTATTGGTAAATTGTTGTCTGAATCTACTACAAAAGGAAAACAAATTCTTGACTATTACGAAAATAATATATCCGATAAACAAGGTTAGTAAGTACAAGGTTAGTAAGTAACAAGGTTAGTAATTATGAAACCAATTTCATTGGATTCAGCATATCTTTTTACGTATTTGCATGTCATTTTATCAATGTTTCACCATGAAACTCGGTACAAGTTCAAAATTCCTTTCTTCAGCTCAATGACATTTTTACTGGTACTATCCGTGTTGTGGATTTTATTTCTCAG
>CAJNOQ010004928.1:0-16394 GCA_905250885.1 Didymodactylos carnosus | reverse complement strand
CAAACAAGCAGATATCTCTTTTCACATGGGATATCCCCTGTGCAGACATTTTTCCGTCTTAATGCGTCGACAGAAAAGAAAAAGAGCAGCAAGATATGCAGAGCAGCGATATTCTCTTATTCTCTATTGTTGTTCTTCTCTTTTCTAGTCTGTGTACAGATCGACGTGCAGAAGCAATCTGAATGAGAACAGATTTGTTTTTTCATTGTTGTTTTCTGTTTACTAGTGTTTGTTTGTGCACACAACTGGAACCGATTCTGTTTGTTGTAGATGTTGAAGATAAGCGTGTTTGTATTATGTAGTCAAATAATTGTAGCATCTGTTTCTTCTTTAAGAATGGAGAAGAACTGAGAGTGTTAGTAGTCATCTATGACTTTATTTGAGAAATGTAAGTGAAGTGAATCGTTTAATGAGTGGATTGTGGAGACTGTAAACAATCGTTTTGCAGTGAAGTGCTGAATCCCTGTGTCTTGGTTCCACTACTGTTGACAGTGATTAATGTTCTGATCATCTATTTTTTCACAGATACATATTGTGTTTTGTCTCTCTCTTATTGTGCATTTCGTATACATAAATCTATGAACAATAGTGTTGTTTTGTTTTTACGCTTTTAGTTTTGTTGTTTTTGAATGACCATTCTATTTTCTATGTAATTTTTTGATGGATATTGGAGAACATATTTTTACTGTTCCTCTGTTTATGAGACACTTGCGGATGTTTTTCTCCTTATATATATTTTTTATTCATTGAAGAATGATCCTCGTTTCTTTTTAATGTTTTTGCAGATATGTGAGAGTGTGCTGTATTTGGATAGTGGTGAGAATGAGTGAAAGAATTTTAGAAGTTGTTGGCTCAGTTAGTTGATACGTCAAGAAGAGAAGATTTTCCCAGTATATTTTTTCTATCCTTATGTATTTTAAAAGTTTTGAGAACAGAAATATGAATTGACTGTACTGTGCAGCTTTGAGCATAATTCTGTGGTTGTGGAGTTAAATACTGATATAATCTCGGGCGCTCTCTGGTGTTGTATAATGAAATGGAATATGAATTAACTTTGAAGATTGTTCGTCACCACAAAATCTTGGGAATAAGTAGAAAATTTAGCAGAAATTTTATAAAGAATTATTCGGCAAACTAGCACTCGAATTTTCAAAAATATCGAATCAACATAGCGACAGAAAACAGTCTTTTCGATGTGTCGTTCATGTTGAAAGCGAAAGTATCCCACATTGTAATTTCCCAAGTTCACATTCCTATCCATAATATGAAGAAATCACACCAAACTTTTCTTTTTCACCTCAGTAGTTATTTTCCAGTTTTGGACTGGATACCGGCACTGTATACTACGTTATGTATCAAAAGGCGTAATTATTTAATTATGGAAGGAGTGTATTGCCAGTGCCTTTGAATCGATCGAAACAGTATAAAGAAAGTAAAAGTCTGGATGATAAAGCAGAAAAGCAATATTTGTACAATTTTCTTCAATGGCCTGAATTAAAGAAAAGTTTAAAAGTAATAGAAATGTGCACTGATACCTGCGTGTCATGCTGTCTTTAGATATCGTGAATAATTCCCAATATTCTAAAAGTTCTTATAGTCTGTGAAATTTGGTGTAGAAGTCTACCAGTTGACATCATTCAATTAGTTAAATTAAAAAATCATCATTCAAAACGAATCGAATATGTCGCGATAGTCTATTGTGTAATATAATGAGCACATTTTTTTTACTCTCATAATGCAAAAGAAGTAATGTGCGAAGGAAAGTATGAAGAAAAAGAACCTGTCACTTTTTCGAAACAAGAAGTGGACTAATGCTAACTAGTTTGCATCTTTCTAGTTTCTCTAATTTTTTCCATGTAGTAGGCATTGTGTTTTCTCGAACATGAATTCGTTGGCAAGTGTCTGTTAGAGATATCCCGTCATTTTATTCGAAGAACTCACGTTAATTTTTTTGTTCTATTATTAAGTTTTCAACTAACATTGAAGCCTATAGTAAATGACACTAATTCTATGTATGAGTATGTCGAGGCATACAACACAGTACAACGTGATGCAGCAAAAAATAATGAAATTAAAAAAGATAAATAAAAAGAAGGTAAAAACTATTTAGTTCAATATAGACAGCACTCGCGACAGATATATTCAACAAACAAGAATGACGATGATGTTCATTTCAGTAACAAATATCCGCCTTGCTAAAAGACAAGAGATTTCGATATTGTTCCTCAGAAAGTTCTTATTTTGTTAGTTGAAAAAATCTACACTTATCTTTGAGCATCACATGGCTGTACTGCTTTTTCATTCGAAAATCTAAACGCTAACAGTGTCACTATATTTCACAAAACAATCTGATTGCAAACAAATAAGATAGCAATATTACAGCGATGATACCATTTGTTTATGAGCTACCGTCGAATGAATCGGTCAGGCTTTACATTCTAATTCTCGTATTAATACTATTGCTAAATTCGTACTCTTTCATTGTATCCGTGCAAGTATATTTCAACGATATCATCGTATTGTTCTATATGTGATTTTATTTACCTTTATGCAGCTAAAAGAATATGTTTTCTAGTTCCCTTAGAAATAATTTCAATTACAAATATCGCTGCTAGATCTATGTTCGATTCTTGTTTAGACTATCATAGTAAGTCCTTCATATTGTGATTTTGTATCATCTTATATTTATATGGGATTACTTATGGTTGTGTCATATTCGGAATCAGGATCAAAAACTGAGCTGACCTGTATATTTCGATTCTCTCCGACTACTTTAGTTCTTGTCGGATTTTCACGTTCAAAAATTATCGAGATTTTCACTCAAAGCTGAAAATCAGCTAACAATTTTGAAATACAGATTAGTCGATTCAGTTTTTGATCCTAATTCCGAATATGATATTTTTATTGCTTAAGAGTCACTGCACGAGTGAGACAGTGGAAGTTGCCAATCGATGTTTGAGTTTTTGACTAAGGATTTTACTGTAGGTAGAGGCAACATATATAGGAAGATTCCCAAAATTTTGTCGTTCGGACTTATTTCGTTAAAAAGTTATAGAGCTTTTCGTAAAAGCCCTAAAAATAGCCTAAAACGATACTTGTATAAAAGTCAAATTTCTGATGTTTATATCTTGGTCCAGGAAGTTGATTAAGAGCTCGTATTTGCAGTAGTCGATAATAAGTAGTCGAGGTCGAATACTATCTATAACCAAGAGCATATGCAAAAATAAGTTTTACATATGTGCACAAATATGCGCACAAGATGGTAAAATTTTCCTAAGACGAACAGTTTGGCGTAATTTTTTTAACCTAAAAAAATGTCGCAGAGAGCTCGGAGACGTCTTTTTTTCTTCAAAAATGTTTTCTCTACACAATGGAACTATTTGTACAGCATTTCTAGATTGAACTCGAGGACTTGGTTTGCCAGAGACCCTGGTTTCATGAGTTTTGATAGAACCTCTGTATACAGCACATCAGATCGGAAATTCTTTTAGCTGTTTAAGTCTTTCTTCAAATTTGTTCTAACTATTATGCTCGCCGAGAAAAATGAAAAATACAGGTGGCAAAGAAGTTTTGGACCCACTGTCGGTTTAAGCGGCGAAGTATTTAATGCACAAACACAGCTGTGAAACTTCGTTAAGTTTCCTATTAGGACATATTGTAGAGTTTTCCAAGGCGCATCGAATGATGTATGAATGATCAGGGATCTCTATCTGTGGACGAAACTATAATAATTTTTATCTACCATCTATGAAGGCAAACTTTTGAAACAATATGTTATAGCTCATTGGGTGGCTCTTTCAATTCTGCACTTTTCTATATATAAAGCATTCCGGGTCTGAGTGTGCTGACAAAAAGTAGAATACTTTTGTCTGCCACTAGGGGTCAAACTGAGGTATCTGTCAAGTATTTGTGCAGTACATCTATGAAGACATTAGTTTGAAAAGGTGTGCTATATATATATCATTTTAAAGCCCATTTAATTACGTATGCTTTCGTGTATAAGATTCTATTAAGAACGTCGAACTTGCAGAGAAAAAGGAATAAATACGATCGAATAGGCGTTTTGGACCGATGCTCTGAAATGATTAAAAATTTCAGCATTTGATAGTCTATAATCAACTTTTAAGGCACAGAAAAATTAAAAACTAAATAACGAACGGTTTCTAATCAGTTACAGTCGTTATCTTCTGAAAACTCTATAGGGCGGTTTTCTTGCAGAAACCGTTCGTTGTGCTTAGAGCTTTTCTTGTAAATTCTATAACTTCGCAAAGAAAGGTCGCGTATAGGTCGGAGATGTCTCATTTTGATCATAATTTCGTGTGCTACAATCGTGACTTAAAGGGAAAGTTTCGGAGATTTTTCGAGGTTTCAGAAAAACCAGTTTTCTAGAAAACCGCTCTAGGAAGGCCTAGCGGTCCGTCTCATTGGACATTCGGAATCAGCGTGGTCGATAGCCTATAACCCACTAGGTTTGGTGAAAAAAGCGATTGATCAGTCAGATATGTTCCCTCGTAAGTGAACTTCAAAAAACGGATTTTCAGAGACTCTTTCCAGAGCCATATGTGAATCTTCCGAAAAACGGCTTTCAGGCATGAATAGTATTGGGTCCATAGATTACAGCGGCATTATAGTTCCAATATTTGGAACACTATCGGGCGAAAAAATCGACTGGAAAGTCGGCGATTTTTCGTTTCCTATCGACTTTCGAGCTCAGCCGTGCATCAACCAAGAGATTTGTATGGATTCTCATAATTTATAGTATAGTATACATGTACAATGGATAGAAGTAACACTCAATGCAACAAGAAAGTTTTTAGGTTAAAAAGATTACGCCAAACTGTTCGTCTTAGGAAAATTTTACCATCTTGTGCGCATATTTGTGCACATATGTAAAACTTATTTTTGCATATGCTCTTGGTTATAGATAGTATTCGACCTCGACTACTTATTATCGACTACTGCAAATACGAGCTCTTAATCAACTTCCTGGACCAAGATATAAACATCAGAAATTTGACTTTTATACAAGTATCGTTTTAGGCTATTTTTAGGGCTTTTACGAAAAGCTCTATAACTTTTTAACGAAATAAGTCCGAACGACAAAATTTTGGGAATCTTCCTATATATGTTGCCTCTACCTACAGTAAAATCCTGAGTCAAAAACTCAAACATCGATTGAGCAACTTCCACTGTCTCACTCGTGCAGTGATTTACATCGCTTCGGTTGATCGATTGGGCTCATTAATCTAACAAAAATTCTAAGAGGATTCGAACCTGTTACAGGCTGCGCTTTTCACACGTTCATTACGAAGTCATTCTCACTTCCTCTTTTTTATTTTCCAATCATACTTGTAACGCGTGATTATACTCGTCAGTCTATCCAGCATTATGTACTTTCTCGATTTAATGAAAGTCACGTTTTGGGTATTTCTACTAACTAATCAAATATAGTGAAGAGCTGAAACTCGTAGTATCGATAGTCCTAGATAAAGCCCATATGCAGTAGAAATTTCAAACTTTAGCCTTATGTTCTTTCTTTTTGTATGGAACTTTGGCATTGACGTTCGATCTACGAAGGGGAAAAAAAATGTTTTCGCTATCAAGTCGGTTTTAGCATTCATAAGTTCGTAAAATCATTTGTTACTCTGTTAGAATACTTTTTAAGTATTAGCACTGTCTAATTAGACGATTAGACTTTTTCTTATTTGTAGATCGAAAGTTAATGCCAAAATCCCATGCAAAAATAAATATTCGATGTGTCATAAAGAACATACGACTAAAATCTGAAATTTTTACTGCATAAGGGCTTTATTTAGGACAATCATTGCTACCAATTTCAGCTTTCCACCATATGTGAATAGTTAGTGGAAATACCCCAAACTCGACTTTCACTAAATCAATCCTAATTCGGGAAAGAAGTCGCATGGGCACGAATCCTCCTAGAATTTTTGTTAGGTCACCGAGCCCAATCGATCGGCAAAATATCATGCGAAGCGAGGTTGATCACTGGGAAATGTTCTCTCACAAGCCAAACTTTACTCATTTGCTCACAACTCTGCACTCTAAAAAAAACGTATCTTACAAAATCAAAAAGGTTTTTACTTTTCGTCCCAAAATCGAAAGTGGTTTTTTAAACAGATAAAATAACCCAAAAGCGTTTTGTAATTACGAAACGCTTTGGTTTTTTTACAGAACCGTATTTCTATTTTTTTGCAAAAAACCTTCGGGTATTGTAAAGTACGGTCAGACTTTTTAGATTAACTAAAAGTACTAACACAGTTTTTCGTTTTTTTTCTAAACTCTCATCAGTTTATCTCTTCAACAAAGAACCAAAGCTGACTTAGCGTAAACTTTTCTAAAAATCACTGAAAAATCCAATCGTTTTGCAGTAATACTGCTAAATCGATGGGTATTTCATTTTTTCTAAAATACCCAATCGGTTTTGAAATCACTTAGCTTGAATTTTTAAAATATGCATACATCGTTTCTGAAAGTGAAAAATCCATTAATGATTATCTCTGTAGCAATGAAATGTATTTTTTTCACAAGTCAAAGGATATAGTACAACATTAAGTACTGATCTGAGAAGTAAGTCACAGAAATTCTCAAAGACAAGTTTCTACTGTCTCTCAGAAGCTGATTTTGATACTATGTCAAATGACAAAGTTGTTCAGAATGCGATAACATATGTGAAAATCAGCTCACTATAGCGAGGTGACAATTATGCTGGCAACAATTTTAATGATTTGAATGAAGCGGATGCCCAGGTAACAACAGAGCCTGAAGCTGATGAAAGAGTTAAACAGCGTAAAAGAAGACGAGTGAATCATCATTGGAAAAAGCTAAAGCGTTTCTCACGTTTTGTTCTCACGCATGCAGAAGTTCTATTGTGTTTTTACAGTTTTTTGGGTTTAATATTTAATTTTAGTGTGGTGTGAACAGACGATTTTTTTCAGCAGGTAATTAGGTGTGAATACGAAGCCGTTTTTATTCTCTCTTAGTATGAATGAACAGAACTTATTGTAGACTAGATTTGTTTTTCTTGTTATGGTTTCTTTCTTATTTAAATTCATTTTCTTTCACTCAAATATTTTCTATGGTCCATATATTTGATTTGCTAATACGTCTTGACAAATGATGTTGTTTTGTGCATATACTTTACTTACAAACGTTCTGCTTCTACTTTGCTGCTGTTTTTCTTTACTTTACTGGTTCATTTTCATATTTCTCTAATCCAACTTCATACAAAATAAATAGAGTGAAAAGATACTAAAATTGTTACTGAACTGAATTTATATACTTCGCGTGCTGCAACCTCGCATGCTGAATTAGTGTAGGTCTTTTTTCTCCTATGATAGCTTAACTTCAAGTGTTATTTAAGCGTGTGGTAAATGCAAGATGCATTTTCAAATTGAAAAACGGAAAAAGGAAATCGATTTTATAAATTGCACAAAGTCCTGACGCATAGTTCAAAATACTAAAAATCAGTATTTCGAAGGGTTTTTGTATTTGCGACTATTCGAAACGCGTTTTGGTTTTGCAGAGCGCAAAAACTTCTCCTTCAAATACGGTTAGGCGTATTTTGAAATACTATAAGAATTAATACAAAACCCACAATATACGTATAACAAATCCTTATCCATTTTTTCATTTACTGTTAAAGCAGTGTTTTAACCCAAGAAGTTTCTGCACTCTAAATGCAAAAGAGAAATGCGTTTCGAATGATCGCAAATGCAAATACCAGCAACTTTTGGTTTTGTAATATACGTTCTTTTTTAAGAATGTAGAAGGAAGCAAAAGGAAAGAGCCTTTCGGACTTTTTCTTACAATAATGGATAGACTTTTAAACAGAGATGGCATAGCATTTCATTTGCTGTTTAAAAAAATCTTGAAAATTAAAGCTTTGTTAGTTGTTTAAAGAAATTCATGAAACTAGCGTCGATTTAAATGTTATCTCGATTCAAATGTACGATCTATTCAAATTACATGTTAAAATACAAGAATTGATGGTCTATTACTCCACTACGCCGTGCCGTTATTCGTTTTTTTATAGTATGAGACACAAAATGCACAGCTATACGACATATTGCACAATTAGCTAAATAAAACTCATTTTAGTTGAACGTTATACTGTGTTCTGAAATGATAAAGGTTGAGTTTAACCAAATATCCGTTTTCAATGCCATGTTACTGAAAGTTTACTATGAAAATGCAGACAAAGTGAATTATACAAATCATCCATCCCAACAAAATGCTTTTTAACATTCGCGTAGGATGACAGTAAGGTGCTGCTCACATTTTAGTTTCTAAGGTCATCTGACAACCCTTTTAAGTTTCAAATCAAGTGTTTATAATTTCTTAATATTAATGGTAGTTTGTGCTTACTTCTTTTACTCAGCGTAAAAATTCATCAAATCCAAACTTTTAGTACAATTAAAATTCATGTAAAAGTTTGGTGCCATTGAGTTTGATGCATCCCTAACTTAACAATCTGCTCTTGATTTATCTTTAAGTTCTGTATCAAAATGCTTTTTCGAATTCAAATTTTGTTCATTGCATAAAGATTTTATTTTCATATCAACAAGAAAATTCTTCTCACTCAAATAAGAGCACTACAAAAATGTACCAAATCAATTTGCAGACAGATGAATCATGGAAGATGATGGACACCTGGAATCAGCAAAAAAAGTAATTACGTGATTTCTTGAAATTTCTTATAAGATCGTCTTTTTAAGATTTACCAACCTGTTCTCTTGACTCCATATGGAAATATAAGAGTGAGATACGCATGTTTTTATCGTACTTCGCGACTCACTATTTATTTCTTCGTTCTTACTATTGTTGATTATTATTCTGTTATCTTCTTCCGTTTTAGATATCTGGTTTAGATCTCTATAGTATGATGTCAGATCATTTCAACATCTGATGCTGTTATGTTTGTATCATTGCTGTTGTAGTTCTAGTCAGCTGGAATTCCATCAAAGAAAATATCTTTATAAGTTAGATTTCTTTGTTTTAAACGGAATAGTATCTTTCACACATCCCAGTGAATAATCTTTACTTGCTCAAAGTACAGATTTTATACAATTTATACTTCTCTACAAATTCTCATGCTCGTTATTTGTTATTCCCTGCGCCGAAAATCTGATTAAGGATTTTTAACAGGATTACCATAGGCATCTAGTCCTTGTAGCATTTTATGTGCTTCGGAACTCAAAGTCAATACCATTAAAGCTGAGTATTTTCTATCTATCTGACACATTAAAAATGTTTTTAATGTAAAGAAATGGGAGCAGAAAGTTTTCATTGAAAGTGGACGAAAAAAGTAGGAGATATCGTTGAACTTTATTTGTCATTCAAAAACATCGCATAAGAGTACTGGAAGTTTTATGCACAGAAATAATGTTCGCATATTGCCTATGGCATTCTGAAATGGACAGATGTGACGCATTTGATTCTGAATTTTCTGGGATCCCTCAATAATGATTCTTTATTCTTTCCAATCAATTTCGCACTAATCTTTAAATTAAACTAGAAAAACAACCAACAAACATTGAGAATTATTTATTATGAATAGCGAGTCAAACTATTGTTTCTCATAACTCTGTGGTTAATGAAAGTTCGAACGCATTTTATTTAACGATTTATAAACTATATAGTATAATCAGATATCGATGCGTTGTTTATGTACCAGGTACATATGTATATCTTGCAAAGTCCTACATCGAAGTTGTTTTGCGATCAAAATTCATACTCTCTATTGTAAAATTGACCCAAAGGCAGTCATATCTTATGAGACGAGTGTGTCTTTTTTTTCTTCATTCTGGATTAATTATGTCGTGAAAACGTTTGGTTATAAAACCAATTCGATAGTAAATACACAGATAAAGTTTATTTCAGATAACGAGTCAGTGTACGTGTTGGTATCATCTTGACTACGTTTCATCACGTATTCACGCACAATGGTTCCAACGGAGGATATCTTAACGATCTTAATACTCATGTTCATTTGATTTTTGAAAAAATTGCTCCAAGTTTTAGAATTAAGAGAATAGTAATGAAACAGAGTAGGTAGACATAAGATTTTATTACTTGATGATTAGCTTCATTGCTGATAAAGCATATTTCTTCTCCATACCAATAAATTTAGAACTTAACGAGTGTAGCATAATGAATGACTTCGTAATTCGTATTTCTATTTTTCTCTCTGTTCGTTTATGTTCCGAGGGTTAATGTTTTTGTTCGCCATTTCATTCTCTAAAGAAAACATATCGAATATTTTTCTATATATTGTAAAAATAAAAAAATACAGAGGATATACTGCAAAGCTTCAATCTCGACAGGTTTCTAACCCCAAAGCAGAACGAAAAATAATTATTTTGAACATGGCTGCATGCAACAGTGTGGAATCGAAATATACGGTCCGGTTCCTCCAAGTGTTGTCTTTCTTGTCAAGTATCATCGGCCCGCTTTAAACGTATTCTTTGGTACAAAAGAGAATTTTATCAAAATTCATCAGAAAAAGGGGAAAATTTGCCGATGGAGCTGTGGAACTTCCTCTATTCGTCTGTACTAGAAAAATTATTCTGCTTTAAAATAAAACAAACTCAATCTCAAAATGTTTCATTTTAGTCGAGTTATAAAAAAATTTCTAACTGTCTCAAAACTGCAGTTTAAAAACGATGATTTTTGACAAGATGGATAAAATAAAAATAATTCTGCTTCAACGGCTTGTGATTATGAAGAGGTCTAAACATAACCAGTTGGTAGAACTTTTCAAGGGCTACAAAATCACCATCTTCCTTTTTTTATATCCCAAAATATGAGGAATTGAAATTGAAGAAACTGTATTTTGGGGCTAGAAACTTGTCGAGATTGAAGCTTCGCAGTATATCCTCTATATTTTTCTATTTTTACAATATATAGAAAAACGTTCGAGATATTTTCTGTAGAGAATGAAATGGTGAATCTTTTTAAAATAAGATCTAGATAGATCCGTCCCTATCTCGCTGAAAGTCACATCTGTTGGTCTTCACAGTGCTCACATAGACGTAGTACAGTGAAGACTGGTATACCTGTCAGTTTGAAACTTTTGACATAGACAAATAATTTTATTTAGTAAATACTTTACGTTTATTTTACTTTCAAGTTTACTTTACTTCGCCTACATGTAAGCGTTATTCGATTAATTACCCTTAGTGCACACTAGTGACTCACACTCTTATTACTACGCACTATAACAAACATAAAGTGCAAAAGAAGTACATTGACCGGGCAATTCGTTGATAGTGCCTCTTACAACCTTTTTCTATTTCTCGAAGTGAAGTGGTTTTAAACGATCGAATATACTAAACGTTTAACCAGGCTCGAACTATAGCGAAGCTATAGTTGCGAGATAGGGTAAAAACAAAACAGTAACCCTCGGAACATAAAACGAACAAGAGAAAAAAAATAGATAATACGAAGGATATCATTCATTATGGTACACCAGTTATATATTCTGTATTTTGAAAATAATTTTTTATTTTATTTGAAACTCTCCTTGTCATTTGATTAGACCAATTTGAAAATAGTATTCTGTCAGAGTAACGATATTTGTGAACGATAGAGAAATGATATCAGCTGTGCTGACATTATGACAGTTTATCCACCCAGTTGTCATTGTTCTTCCATCGCAACTTACATGTTGTATTTGTATAATAGGCCGAGTAAATATGTTTTGTAAAGTTGTTTATGATTAATTTGGTAAAAGATATGCTTTTTTTATACGGATGAATAACAACCTAAAAATACAAAAGATTCGTCTAAGTGTAGAGAAAAACAGAAACATTTTTTTTATTTTCATCATGAATAATCCGGTAAGTGTATCATTTAAGTATATATTACGATTTCAGTTCCATTTTTACTTGAAAAGAAAAAAACGGTATAATACAGGTAAGATATCTACGAAATACAAAAAAAAAACAAAATATTTATTCGATTTTAATCGAAGACATATATTCTTCGATTACATTTATTTTAATCTTTACTTGTTGTAATCCTTGATTCTAAGTGAAAATATCACAGGTAAAACATGGTACAAATTTCAAACTACATCAAAGAAGAATTTAAGAGAAAATGATAGAATTTGCATTTAAAGTGTAATGTCAAACTTTTATTTTTTTTTAAATTTTAGATCTCTTAAAATATGAATTTGCCAGGGTCAGCGGTATTGCTTTTGGTACTGATAAGTAGTGTCATTTCGTATAAGCATGGTGAGATAATGACATTTATATTCTAAACAGTCATTACTAAATAAATTAAATATTTTCGTTTTAGATTCACTTTCTGAGAAAGATCGGCTTAAATTATTGAAACGATTTTTGTTTCATAAAGATACTACTACATGGACTCCAAGTGTTATTGATAATTTGTTTACAAGATCAACAACCGACTATTACGGCTATAGAACTAGTACATATTCACCAAGTGGCTCAAAAGCTTGTTCATCATATCCGTGCCTTAACAATGGTATATGCACACCAACAGGATCACTGACATACGATTGCAGATGTGTTGGACCATGGCGAGGCGTCACTTGTGGAGTGGGTAAGTTACCATCGTTAGTATTAGAAGAAGTGTTCAGTGGTTCGTTCAAAAGTTTTCTCTGAATGCCTAATAATTTTGTTTTAGCTAATGCGTGTTACAAAAATCAATGTAACAATGGTGGTACTTGTATGAATGTTGGCGATGATTTTTGGTGCAAATGTACCTCAGAATATTATGGTAAAATATCAAACTATTAACCTTAAAAAATAAGTTTAATTACGCATGATTTACATTTACATTTGTGTAGAAATAATTGTTCACTAATAATACTTGTTTCTAAAGTATCACTTTATACATCGTAAAATTAGGCGGACAGAAACACTGATACATTCATGAAAGCTTAATAGAATTGAAACTAATGTAAGAACGAAAACATCACCTGATTTGTACATATATCAGAAGGTTGAGATTTTTCTACATAGTGACATAATTGTAAGCTTTTGTAATTTTTAATAATTAAAAAGAATGACAAAACTAATTAAAATTTTTACTTCATTTTAGGTACTAATTGTCAAACAAGTAAGTATAGAAGAACAAACGATATTTTATTTTTTAGTGCTAGTTTTGTTTGACATACATGAAAGAATTGTTTGCAAGATATCGTTCACTATGACTAGTGAAGATAAGACTTTGAGAAACTAGCAAAAGGTAAAATTTTGTGCTATATTTCTCACGTATTGATCAATATTAAACAAGTATTAAAGCAAGGATAGTATCATATACTATCGAGTTAGGACAGTCTAACTAACGAGTAAAATAGGGAGATTAGTATATTTGTTAAATTGAACTTATGTTACTGTAAAGTTCTATGTAAAGTGCCGGCAATCGAAAATCATAGTAAATTTTTTTTTCGATTTTTTATACATAGTTGGATAGAGGACATGAAAGTGACTAAAATATTTCTTCGTGGAAAAAAATTCAAAATAATGGAATGCTCCATCTTTGGGTAAAGTAGGTGTATTTTGAAAAACATGCCATATTTTTTGTTTTTTCGATATTTTTAGTCCTCTAAACTAATGTTTTCTTATTCTTCGTTTGAAACTGACTATAAAAGCTGTATTTGAAGAAAAATAGTTTGACAAGCTAAAGCCTATTTTCAGTTGCCGGCACCTTATGTCAATGTATCCATTTCGCCTTCTATTCTAAAGATCCACTCTTTGTTTAGAATTTTATCAACCTGGTGATACGAATTACAATCAATATACACAATCGAAATGTTCCCCAAATCCTTGCCGTAATGGTGGAACATGTATGGCATTAACGACAACATATTATTGTCGATGTCGAGATAATAATTATGGTGAAAATTGTGAAAAAACATGTGAGAAGAATAAAGAAAAATATCATAAACGAAATGAACTAATAAAATGACGTTAATATTTTAGATTTTCGAAAACGTGAATATTTGAATGACCAAATATTAGATGATAAACGCGAAGTTTTGGATGCGGAAATATTAGATGCTAAACGTGAAGCTGAAGAAGAAGAACTATCAAATTATGTTAGCTTATTAAAAAAACGCTACGAAGAAAATGAAAGTGGAGATGGTGATGACGATTCATTCAATAATATGTTATCAAGAATGTTACAAGAGAGTAATAGTGCTGAATTGTCAGAATCAGATGAAAAATAAATTTATAATTTAATATTTTTAAAAATACATTGTTTATGAAATATAGTATTCATTCTTAATCATCTCATTTTATATAGATTTCAAAAATTTTTGAATAAAAATTTGTCTTATTAATTGCAGATGTTACAATGATGTGAGCGAAGTCAAGTTGAATTTTATCTAGGACTTTTCTTATCGTTGAAAAAATCTATCACATCAGTCGATGACAGAAATAAAAATATTGTTAAGATGCACACAATGTAGAATTAAAGCAAAATTTTATTTTGAACTTGCCATACATCATTGGATAGAGCATTTCGAACTGATTAAGAAAATGTGTCTTTTAATTTTAAAAAAATTTTTTGAGGATGAAAAACTGAAGGACCTAAAAAGTCGAAAAATCCTTCAGGTTCAAAGCAAAGGTCAGTATCTGTGTTCCAGACAACTTTACAAATTTCCAAATATTTTTTTCTTATTCAGCATTGAAAACTGAAATAAACAAATAGTGTTTGATCCATTTCGAAGTTACAAGCTTGTTCAGTATGAGCGTTCGAAAATTTTCAGTAGGACTTGAAGTGAAATTTTTAATAGCATACACCAGGCATAATAATAAAATAATACACTGTGTTTTTATAATCTATAATCCTTGTGTTAGGTTCCCGTGTGAACTAAGATCTTTCTTGCCTAACGTTTATTTACAAATAAAAAGTTCTCTCCCTGAACAATAAAATTGATCTATTTATATAGGAAATATTGCGCGATAGTCTTGAGTAGACTCTACGCAATAACCTTGAATATATTCTTGCGCCATAGCATTGAGTATTCTTGCGCAATAACCTTGACCATAGTCTTGCACCATAACCTTGAATATATTCTTGCGCAATAACTTAGACTATATGCTTGCGCAATAACCTTGAGTATGATCTTCTGCCTTATGTATCTTTGTAATTTGTGTGATTTTTTTTTGTCAAAGTTCAGTTGCTGTCGGATACAGAAACTCTATTTTTTTTGGTTGCTGTGTGGTATCTGTATTTGAAAAAGAGAAAAGAAAAGTCTTATTTTGTCATTTTATTTTTATTTGTGAATTATTAGAAGAGACTGCAGTTCGCTGATTCTGTTTTAATCTATTGCTTTATATAAGTGTGAACATTATGACGAATTTTTTTGATATTGTGCCACTTGAACAACTTTTACTAACATTTAGTAGTTTGTCGAAATGTCGATGGATTTTCGATAATTGCCGAAAAACAACGTGAGATTCAGCAATGTCAAAAATCAGATTTGACTTTTGACAATTTGTCGAAAATATTGAGTAAAAACGACAGTGGCGGAATTCCGATGACAAAATTCCAGCTGTCGGTCTTCTGTTTTACCTTTGTTAGACAGTTTTTTGAAGTCATACTACTACAAACTAGTGGTACCACCAATAGGCCCCTAAAATATGTTTTTCAGCGCTTAGTTTCCCGTGATCGTTCAACGATACTTATCCGCTTCACCGCGAAAAGGTGGTTGTATTCGAAGTGGTCTCCGAAACATTTTTGAATTTTTCTGCATTTATAATTTGCTGGAGAAATATGAATCTAAAAATAACTTTTTGCATAGTGCTTAGTACAGTGAAAAAGAAGGGGTGCATATTTTTATAAATTTCAACTTTTATAATTTTTTGGTATAATTCTGTTGATTTTTTGAACATTTATTAAAAGTAAGAAAGTAAACAAGCGAAATTTTAATTAAATTAAATTCAGATATCCACGCTGATTAACACGACATTTTGTTGAGCAACTCTTACTTTTCTACATGTACAATGTTTCATCCCCATTTAGTCTCACAATTGCATATTGCACCGGATACAGCATCACGTATGAATAATTCTACAGCTTCGATTAATTTTACATTTCTTCATCTTCAATACTTTGATCTCTAACAATTCGCCAAAAATCGGAAACTGAACTAGGCTTCTACTCAAACACTTCCTCATATGGTGTGGCCGTAATTCAAAGTTACAGCAGGAAAATTTTTTTTCGCTCTTTTTGGCATGGTTGCATAGAGCTCATCGAGTTGTGTCGAAAAATCCCAGTCTGACATTTTAAGAAGTCATCTTTTAGTGAAAAAATTTAAATTATTAAAAATACTCATTTTTTGACAATAAGCAATAGTCCGTGAAATTTTCGAAAGCAAGCAAACTTTTCGTATT
>CAJNOQ010004927.1:0-16395 GCA_905250885.1 Didymodactylos carnosus | reverse complement strand
ATGACATCGCCAAAATAAGACGGTGAATGATAACCAATGGTTACTCAAAGATCTTTGGTACAAGATGTCAAAATATTTCTGTATCAAAGATCTTGAGCCATGATCTTGGATACAAGATAATTTTTAGAATTTTGTACGCAAGATCATGGGCAAGATCTTAGGAACAAAAATATCTTGACATCCTGTACCAAAGATCTTGCCAAGATCTTTTCGAAAAAATCTAAGATGTCAAGATCTTGGTTCCAAGATGTTCGACTAGGGTAGTGTACCATAACCAAGTTTCTCTTTGATTATGCAGAAAAAATATTAAGAAGCAGATCAGTACACCCCCAAAAACGTAAGAAAAAAATGAAGTGCTGTCTCTACGTAAAAAAAAACGCGTATAAAGCCGTCTACACCAACAGATTGCAGTTTTTGTAGTAAAACGAGGTGCGGTACGCGATCGAAAGCCATAGCTAGGTCGGCACTCACACCAATACTGACTTTGTTAGTAGAGGAACTGTCAAATAATCTGTTCGTGACATATAGTAAAGCATCGGTGGTCGAAGCATTCCCTCTGAAACCGAAATGATTTGCAGACAAAAGTTGGTTACTCAAAAGATGATCAAGAAGTTCTTTGTGGATGACTCTGTCAAGAATTTTACTCACAGTATTCAGAAGAGAAATTGGCCTATAGTTATCTACAGAACCCACAGGTCCTTTTTTATGGATGGGAGTAACTAAAGATGTCTTCCATTTATCAGGATTTCTTTTTCTCTGTGGGGAAGACTGCCCACAGATTTCTCTTTTGAGCTGGTGAAGGCCTTCTAACCATAGTTACTGTGGAGAAAATTCTACGTTAAACGCGTACGGTACCTTATACTCAATGGTATTTTTTGTCTTATTACTCACACGGCTTTATTGTGTTTTTCCTTTATTTTGTCTTAGGCTATCTGCAATTAGCGGCAACAAGCATAGCCCGGTGTAAAGATTGTGATCAATTAATTCTTAAAGTTAGTTTTCCTACCATCCTGTTAATTCATTTGTGTATCTTGTATTTTAGAATTTGGTGAGAAAGTATCGATTGAACAAAAAGAAGAAGTGGAAAGATTGTTTCCGGCTATAAGTAATAAGTTGAACATTAATTATTTATTGTGACTCTTTTTTGTGTGTGAATAATGTCTTTCGTTCTCTAAACCTCGAGAGGTTGGCTATGCAAATTAAACTAGAGAGAAGTGGAAGACAGAAAAGACGAATGAAAAAAATTTGTAGACGACGATGGACAATGTGTGTTAGTGTTCATCTTAGACAAGAAAAATATTTAGTTAAATTGAACGTAGAGTATAAAGAGGCCGAGCTTAACGACATCATTTTCGACAAAAAATCACTTGACTGAGAATGTGTAAAAAAGGCAATTTCCATGTTAATGTATATTATTTTCACATTAATTATGGAATATCCTCTACGAGTGGAGGGTGGTTCTGATCGTGTACGCAGATCGATTTATTTTATCTTCCCTATAAAAAAAGGTTAATATGGCAGAGCCTGTTAACAAGCCTGCTGGAACTGAATGTGCAGACTTGTTAGCAGGCTCTGCCATATTAACCTTTTTTTATAGGGTTAAGACTGAGTTTTTTGCAAGCATCAAACTTGCTTCGTTGTGTCGAGTGAACGTTTTGGTAACGTATGCTACCGTTAAAGTATTTCGATTTGTCGCACAACATAGGATCATATTGAGATAAAATGAAAAGGTACTTACAGAAACTCACGTAAGAATTTTTTATGACAGATTGTTTCAGATGTGTGTTATTATCATATTTCAATCCGTTTAGAAAGGTCCGGTAGATTTAACGTTAGATGAACAAACAAAGTTAAGACCACAGATTGATGAATTATGCAATCAATTAGCCATAAAAGATGAAACGATTGCTCAATTACAAAAGGAAAATGAAGAACTAAGCAAAACTCTACGTTAGACGCGTACGGTACCTTATACTCAATGGTATTTTTTGTCTTATTACTCACACAAAAAATTTCAATATGGAATCATACTTATAGCAAAAAAAGCACTCTCTTGGCGAAGAAATGAAGAGAAAAACAGACAACTAATTTCTTCCTTGTTCGGCTTTATTGTGTTTTTCCTTTATTTTGTCTTAGGCTATCTGCAATTAGCGGCAACAAGCATAGCCCGGTGTAAAGATTGTGATCAATTAATTCTTAAAGTTAGTTTTCCTACCATTCTGTTAATTCATTTGTGTATCTTGTGGTCGTTTTAGAATGAAGTCAAAATATTTGTTAATCAAGTCGGTTTTCATCCAAAATGTTTTTCGAGAATAA
The DNA here is from genome assembly GCA_905250885.1 of Didymodactylos carnosus. Lineage (NCBI taxonomy): Eukaryota > Metazoa > Rotifera > Eurotatoria > Philodinida > Philodinidae > Didymodactylos > Didymodactylos carnosus. Next base: position 14,079 of record CAJNOQ010004927.1, on the reverse strand, counting down.
AACACAGTTACTATATTCAAGAATACAAAACGTTAAAAATCAAAAAATTAGACATCTCCATTTTCCGAAAAAATCGCAATTTTTCGAAAAATATGCGATGTCTTGGCTGTCCAAAGTCGTGGAACCTTCGGAATGTGTTTTTCGGAATCACCGTGAAAAACTGCATATCACAGACTATCTTTGAAGGTTCGACAGGCGTAAGAAGTGCTCCCTCCTCGTCATACTTTAGAGGCCTCAAATTAGATACCGTCCGCTTGGAAGCCTATCAACACCCTCAGGTCGAGAGACAGACTCTTCATTCTTACCCTGTTATGACCGCCGTTAAAAGTAGAAGAAACTTATAGAGTCATTTTTTCGAATTTCTTGTTTTTTACCTGAAATATTTGATTTTTATTAAAAATTAGGCGGTTTTGCCCAGAATCGGACGTCCGATAGGGCAATAACTCAGTCAGTTTTTATCGGCGCAAAGCGAAAATTTGGATTTCTGACTAAAAAATGATGATAAATCTGATGAAGTTTCAGATTTTTCAAAAACCTTCAAAACGGGTTTGTCGAGATCGGGTCTACAGAAAACCTCTTCAAAAACCAAATCGTGCCAGAAACAGTGTCGATTGACAGAGAATTGAATCCTCAACAAAATGAGACTTTCCCGAACCTTCTAGGATCTTCTGGTCAAGAGAAATTCTCGAAAAGTATAAAACTTAATTCATCAAGAGTTTCGGATCTGACTTTTCGGTTATTCGTGAATTTCTTTATATTTATTTCATCAGCAGTGGATTTTAATAAGTTATGAAAAGAGGCCAGCTCGATTTAGCATTTCTCAACCGGCTCTAGCTCTGATCTGGTATTTATCACATGCACATGTATGTCACAATAATTTTAAACGGTCAAAAGTTAGAGATCATCTTCGTGATACAATACAAAGATTTGCGAAGAAAAACGAAGCTAGAGTGGAGAAAACCACCGCCTATATTCTAAATACTGTATCTAGATTTTATAAACTAATCAAATGAAAGGTACACCGTCGAATGGAACATAAAACGGACTCCAATACACTATTTAGGTTTCATATTATGTTTTGTTCTGGTGCTTTTATAGCGATCATAAAGTAGGGGAAAAAATATGTGGCATCCGCAAGGCAATTTGAAGTTTTATATTATACTATAAAAAGCTCTCCCTTACTACTATATGTTATAGCTGAATTCAACGTCTCGTTATTTTCTTCTGTCTCTAATAATTGATCTCCCTTTAAAGTGAAAAATCCGAAAATGTCGATATGTGCCTTACTTTGATGCCGAAGTTTTAAAGATTTTATACTGGGCATTTATTTGTTAATCTCGTACATGATACTCTCATTTTAAAGATTTCAGCCTGTGCGAGTGATTGCACAAAAATTCCTTTGAATCTGCTGGCTGGTGTTTATATATCTATATTTTATAATCTTAATGATGATTTTTGGTATTCATTGTTTCATCCATTGTTCTTAGGCGCTTGTCTTTGGCATGATGGTTTGTCTCTTTTGAACAATGATAGTATTGGTGTCTGTGGTGAAGTTATAAATGGAAATAGTCCTCTCTTCTGTTGGTAGTCTTCGTATTCATACTGGTGGGTAATGACTCGTGATGCACCAATGATTCTATTCAGTGTTTGCGCTTTAATCGGTGTTAAATATTCATAACTTTTCAATGAATCGCTTGAGTACTCTACGATTTCAATTTGTGATGATGACTCGTCATGGGATTTCATTCCGCAAATATACACATCGATACGCAGATGGCGACGAAGAAGACTTTTCAAATTTCGATGCATTCTACGTCGAGTTGTCATTGCTAGAGTCAACAATCATCATCGACGTCAACATCAGCACCATCACCATATCAGAAGATTCTAAGAATTTGTTTATCATTATATTGAATTGAATAAATAAAAAAACTAATTATTGAATCGGATATAACTGTGATAAATTAAGTTTAACATTTTTCAGGCGGCTTAAGAGTGTCCATCAAATTTCAGCTTAGGGACATGTCAATTCCAATCCCAGTTTTTGACTTGGAATGTGTTGGAATTGGAATTCATTAGAATTGGCTGTTGTAGAATCAGTAACCTTGCGTATATCTATGTGAATTAATACTTCTTTTCCAACTTCTTCAAGACCAATTCCGATCAAGTCCGAGAATTGGAATTGATGCGTCCGTATTGCACCTAATCGAAGAAGAATATTTTTTCGCTTCTAACACTTTCGTAATGTTTTGTTATCCAGATGATATTTGATGCGTCAATTGAATTTGATGATTAATCATTGAAGAGATTCTCTGAATTTTATCAAGTTTATTCAGTTTTAATGAGAGTTCTCTTAATCTGTTATTATTCGATTAGAACTGCACGGGCAACATTTTTTAGAGTGTCTAGGAAATTACCAACATATCAAACTCAAAAAAACTACGCGTTTTAAGCGTTTCAACACGAGTTTTCAAATTGCGACTAAAAGATTCTAGTCTATATCCCAAGGGAGAAAAAGCGTAATGTACTTCTTTGTATTCTTACGATCTTTTAAATTTTTCATTATTTGGATTATAAAAAACGAATGAAATGATATCAAAGATGTTCAGTTTCAAATAAGAAATCTTAATGATAAATAGATGACGGCCTATCTGATGGGCATATAAAAACGATTTATTTGCGATCTCGAATATGATAAGTGTATGAACTTTGTTTGTACTTCAGCGGCTTTCCGAATAACACCTTGTATCAACAGCTAAAATCTCAATGTTTATCAAAAAACGTTTCTGGAGATCCTGTGGAAGCCAACTGGAAATACCCACAAAGCACTGATTATATGCCCAGCAGACAGGCCGAAGAAGAAAGTGAGGTGGTTGGAGAGAATGCCGTTCTCCCATGATAAAGCATCACAACAATACCAATATTTACTTTTGGCTTCAATTGTCAGGTGTAGAAAAAGAAGTGAAATAAAACATCATTTTCATCTTGACTCATGCAAGACGTTTTGTTATTTTCTTACAGTGTTGAATATGTCGATATCTGAGTATCAATCTCACAATATCTCTATCGCTGAATATGTGAATATCCGAACATTTGAATGTCTGAATATCTGAGTATCTGAACATGATAATGTGTGTGTATGTGAATATCTGAAGATAAATATGCAAATTCAGCGACTGTGAGTGAAGCGGCGGAAAGTATTCTGTATTTGAAATGCAGATATTCCAGATATTTGGATATTCTGGATATTTAGATATTCGCGTAAAATGTAGATATTCACAAATCAGTCAGATCTCAGAAGGACTGTCAGACTTTACAAAAAAATATTGTAGCACAAAAAATGATTTCTAACAAAACAAAATTACATAACATCGTCTTTAGAAAAAACAACCCCCAGCAAAACGGAAAAGTTACGTTCTCGGCGCATCTACTGCTAACACGGTCTCACTTTCTGCTGCTGCTGCTTCTTCCCTATTAAAACTTAAATTGCGATCTCCATCTAACCACCTTCTAAGAATTCCAGGATTCGTACACGTGAATTTAACGTGGCGTTCAGCAACGATGAATGCTCTCTTCACTTTCGTATTCGCCTTAATCTTCTGTTCATTCCTGTTCTCATACTCCTTCACCCGGTCTACACTAAGCTCATTCACTCTCATCTCCAGGAGCCCACACGATTCCTCCAGTACTTGATGATACACCTTGACAACTTCGTATGCTGCAACAATTGACTGAAACTTTTCTGTTGCTGCCTTCTTATCATCACATTTGTCGGGATGATTTGCCTGCGCTAGCTGATAGTAACTTCGACGTATCTTATCGGGCGAACTGTCTGCGAAACAGTTAAACACTTTAAGAGCGTTGGCGTACAATTTACGTTTCGCGTTAATCTCTTCTTCTTCACCGTCGGGAAAGAGTTTTTCTATTAAGATGCGGAAAAGGCTTTCGCCAGTCAGACCTACGGCCACGCCGGCGCCAAACGTAACTACTAGGCCAATTACAAGGGCAGGTAGACCGACTGCACCGCATAGCACTGCGACTGCCTGCCCAAGTGCGCAGCCTCCTATGGTTCCCAGCATTCCTGATGCAATACTAACCAGTGAGACACTCAAAGATTTCGTATACTGCTTCACTGTAATGTCTCCATGCCACAGCTGAGTGGTATAGATTCCTACTTGAGCAACGAATATCAACGTCGGAACAAAGTCGGTTAGGCCGATCGCATAGTTTATGTTTGTACCAAGCATATTTCCGCTCAGTGTTTTAACGAATTTGCTGTTCGGTACTTTCATGCACTGCTTGCCCGCTTTAGCAACTATAACAGCTAAGTCATAGAGTGCGATTGCAGTACTATCTATAATGATATAGTGCTTTAAACGTTCTTTAGACAGGAGGCGACTGGTAATCTGGGGCATATCTATGTTTCCCGGTATTTTAAATGTAGAATACATGTGCGCGAGAACTCCCTTGTGTTTTTCTTGAACAAAGAGTTTAATCGCGTCCTCCCTCGTAAAGTCCAGACAGACAAATTCATCCACAGATCTGTCGCTACCATCTGGCGTAAGCAGAGTTTCTGCATCGTAAATTCCATTGTTTTCACACCTAGCTAACGCTTCTTCAACTCCGATAGTCAACGTGTTGCTTTCTAGCTCAACGCGCAGACTAGTCAAACCAATCAGAAAATTCACCAGCTCTTCGCGTGCTTCCTGATTGTTCACGATACAGTCTTTGAAACATCGCTCTAATTCGATCCAGTGCTCACCTAGTCGCTCCTTCAGAATTTCCTGCGCTTGTAGATCTAGCTGAGGAATAAAGTCTACGATTAGCTTGGCGTTCTCCTTCGAAATAGGCTTTTCCAACAGCGAGTAGTCGATTTTACTCAGCAGGAGTAGACCACTTAACGATGTATCTCTGTCAAAAAGAGGTTCACTCTCAAGCTGCTCGAGTTCAATGAAATAATCACAGTGGTACGGACCAAAACTGAAATCTTCCATCTTATTCGTTCCAGCTGCTAATACTTTCCATTTCGAGCAGAACCCCGCTATGACTTCTTTCTCTTCCGCAAATTCACTAAATATCGCGGTTGATATAGCTTTTTTCATGTTCAGCTTGAACAGAGTTTTTTTATGCTGCTGTCCGCTTTGCGGTGCAATATCGAGAAATGTCTGCGTAGCGTCCTTGTCTGTCGAGCTACTGCAGATTTGGGTAAAACAAACTTCGCGATTAACTTGGAATTTCGAGAGATCTGGCGTTGTATTCATGCCTCGCCACGCGACAGTTTTCGAAGAGGTGAGACGGTGAAAAGCAGAGTCCAGGATATACATGGCGGGCCTTAACTCTAAAAACAAACTTCCGTCTCTTTCTCGCAGCGCTCGATTCACAACTGAATAGAAAGAACCGTACCACGTTGTTGATTGTTGACAGTAGAGTGCGAGAAAGACAGCTTGGTGTTCGTGTAGGCCGTAGCGGCTGAAATCTATTCTGCTTACTTTTCGTAGAGCTTTTACCAGTTCGTTGTGTTTATCATCAATCGGCACGCCGCTCAGATACTGATCGTAGGTAAACTGAGGCACGAACTGAAAGTTGGAAGTAAGGCGATTCTGAGCGAGCGGCTGTGAGAAGGAATTTTCGAACGTCTTTGTGTTAAAATCCAAGAGTGTCTGTCTGAGAGCTTTCAGTAGGTCTAACGGTGCTGTTGGAATCTTTAGATTGTCCAAGGTTTCGTCCGTCGTTCGTACAAAGATATTGAGCGATGTAATGCCAGCTGCGAGTACACGTGATATGTAGGGTTTCCATTCTTCGAATCTAAAAACTTCACGCTCTAGAGTTTTCTGGAAGATTTGCCTCCTTTGGTTTTGATTGTTCATCGTTCCTGTCCTAAAGCAAACCGTAGGTAATTAGGGGATGCACCACACGATATCTCGGAACCTTTGACATTAAAACTCGACTTACTCGAAGGGCAGGAATAGTGCTTTCAGTAAGAGGCTTGCAAAACTACATGCTCTGATCCTTTATAGGCTGCGTCAAACTTAGTTTTTTCCAACTCTTTTCAATGAGGGAAGCACTGTAAGAAAAGTACAAAACGTCTTGCATGAGTCAAGATGCAAATGATGAAAGTCTGGCAATGTATATTACGAAGAAAGTGAGGTGGTGGGAGAGAATGCCGTTCTCCCATGATAAAGCATCACAACAATACCAATATTTACTTTTGGCTTCAATTGTCAGGTGTAGAAAAAGAAGCGAAATAAAACATCATTTTCATCTTGACTCATGCAAGACATTTTGTTCTTTTCTTACAGTGCTTCCCTCACTGAAAAGAGATGGAAAAAACAAAGTTTGACGCAGCCTATAACTCGCGTAAATTAAATGACTAAAAAGATTTATGTGACATTAGTCGCTAGTAAAACCTTCCTAAAAAAACGGGAAACTTTAGTCCTCCCACATCTTACCACTAAAAGTTTTATCAAAAAACGAGATCCGTTTCGTGGACACGTCGCCTTTCAAGCAACAATTGGGTGATGAGTTTCTGAGCGAAATTGACTGATGTAGGATTGATAAATATTTGTCTTGTTTCTAATCAAGAAAAACTCACTAAAGCAAAACAGAGTTGTTGCAGTAATCTTCATGACGTTAACGATTGTACTGTACCACATCCAAGAGGCAAAAATAGAAAGAAAAGTGAAAAGCAGAACGCGACAGATAGCAAATTTTTGTAAGCAAAAAGCATATTACGTTGCTCTTTACTAGAATAATTTTTGCCTCCAACCAGAACTATCTATGTAATAGCTTTTCCAAAATTTCTTCAGCAGCTTGATCTTATACTTTTGACCCGAAAAAATGGCTGATTTCATACTCATATATACTTTTAAGTTCATAAAATTCGACAAACGTACTTTATTACATATTAAACATAGAAACTCTGTTCGTCCTAAGCGTTTAGCAGATTGTAAAACTGGACTTGGTTTTGTTCTTCGCGGCGTTCTTGTTATGCATATGATGTTGTTTGTTGTACTAACATCACTCGTGGCGTGATCAATTACTTCCTGTTCCATTTCATTGTTCGACTGACCATTAACTGTTGTAATTTCACTTGTAACTGATTCAGAAGCACTAATTAGAACTGATGTTGCTACTGGTTGTATTTTGTGTGCTTTTTGTCCTGTTTTTGAGCGTGATTGAGTTTTCGCTTGTGTAAGTGACAAAGTTGACAGTACGTTGCCTCGTGTTAGTGATCGTGTTCGGTGATAAATTTCGGTTGACTATGGCCAGTAAGCTTGATCGTTTATCATCAACCCCAAAAAATCACCTGAACCTTTCTTAATGAGGCATGATTGTAGCCCGCACATTTCTGATTAAAATGAGATCTCTTCCAACTCTACATGACCTTTCTTTGCAAAGTTATAGAATTTACACGAAGAGCCCTAAATTAATTTCTTCTTATTTCTGTAGCTTTGAGTTGACAATGAACATTTAGGGCTTTTCTTGTAAATTCTATAACTTTGCAAAGAAAGGTCGCATACAGCTGGAAGATATCTCATTTTAATCAGAAATGCGCAGGCTACAATCATCTCTTACTAAGAAAAGATTTTGATTATTTTCTAGAGTTCTGAAAAACTGGTTTTACAGAAAATCGGGTGTTCACGAGTAATGGGCCCGAATCCTTTCAGGCTTTCTATTAGCTCGATATACTCTATCGATTGAGGTATAACTCATTAGAAACGGAGGGTATCACCTCGGACGGTTCCCTCGTGAGAACTATCAATGGTTAATAAAAACTTCAGTAAGATTGAGTGTTCTGGGAAAAAAAAAATTTTAGAGGGGAAGAGGGCCTTTAAACATCTATTTTTTTAAAATTAAATCTTTCTTTTAAATATAAAATAGAAAGAGAGAAAATAAATAAATATGTCAAGGTCTTTGTTATTTCCTTGAAAATACCAGTCGTCGTTGTAAGTTGTCAACATTACGAGTTCCTAATATCGGCAGTACATCAGCTATTGGAGATTTTCCAAAATACTTTTGCCATAGTACGTGGAAATGTCGCGGGAAGGTCCGTATACTTGAGCAATAAGTAAAATGTATAAATATTTGATTGTCATAATTCATTGGCATTCTTTCTTTTTGTTGACCTGAAGAAAACAATACTTTCTTATGAACTTGACAATAATTTTGTTCAGTAACTGGTTCTTTTATGTCATATTTTAATAACATTAGATTAAATTGTTCATCGATGAATTTAAAAGGACACTTGTTCAATAGTAGAGCCATACGTAATGACTCTTGTTCACTAATATATAATTGAAAAGAAGAACAATATTGTTCTTCTTTATGATATCTTATAATGACATCATTCTGCATGGAATAAGAGGAACGAAATTTCAAGAAAACTTTTTTAACAGAAGTTAAATGAAAATTAAAACAATTTTTAATTTTGAAATTTTTTAATTAATAAGCTTTGAAAGCTTCTGTCGTTAGAAAAAAAAACTATTCCGCTTATTCCACGCAGAATTCCATAGGGAACAACTTTTGTTGCAACAGTTTTTATGAGATATGTTTTGCGTGCTTAGAATCCGTAGCAACGTTTTGCGGTGCATATCCTTGCAACAAGGGCTTCCGAAAGCATTAAAAAAAGTTACTACTTCTCTTCCTAAATGTGAATTAAAGAAAAAAGCTGTTGTTTAACATTTAGCACAAAAATTTGGACTAATTTCTAAACCATTCTAGCGCCATTCAACGCAGCTCACTTTACTCTACTTATAGTGTAGAAATTAAGTTTTTCTGTCCAAGTCTTGAGCTTTCAGAAAGGCTTCTTCAGTGCGTAATGGCGTGACATAAAAAGACCCTAAGTTTTGAGAACTTGTGATAAAGCTCGAATTTCCTGCAAAAGTATCTATCCAGCTGGAAAGTTTCAAGAGCCAGTTTTGTAGAACATCGAACGACCTATTCAGCGCTTAAAAAAATTGTCTTCCAACTATTTTTGCTCACGTATAAAAAACAAGAAAAACAAGGAGCTTCCTATATTGGACATAAGTTAGAAGAATTTAGTGAGCACAAATGTTGCGGGTTGAATACTATGGCAACTACGAACACGTGTACTTTGAAGTAGTTATTTTTTCTCTTTATATAGATTATCACAATCCTGAATATAGTCAAGTTTTATATCCATACAAAATGAATAATTACAGAACGTTGCAGTAGGTTTTTCAGGGAGCTGAATTTCGGGAAACCCCCTTTGTTAGGAAAATACAAGGTAACTCCTTTTATAGGTTATTTCACATGCCGACTTCAATAAGACTGAGTAAAAGCTCGTATTCTGCTTAGGATCCACCACCACCACCACCTGGCTCCTTTTTTTGTTTCGTATTAGCCAAGTCCCTAAACTGCTGCAGATTCCAGAGCGGCAATTCGTTTCAACGGTTTTTTGCGAGTGTTGTTAACATAATTTTTCTTCTGACCACCACGGACTAAAAAGCGAGCGCAAAAAGGACGAGCACGAAAACTAACTGATTTGAATTAACAAAGTGCACCGAGAATTCATTGTTAAGTTACTTAAAAAGGCTAAAATCGAACCACTTTGCCTGTGTTGATGGTCGGGACTTATTGTCACGCTGAGTGTGTGTGTGTGTGTAAGTGTGTATATGTAAATAAGAACAATCGACAATCGTGCGACAAGCATTGGCCTTGATGGAAGGACGATCATACCTGCGCAACATAAATTTTCGGTTTGATAGTCTAAAAGCGTCACAAAAACTATGAGTCGATGGGTTGATTCTGGTGGAAAGGCGATTTCGACCGCTGCTTTAAGTCTCTTTTATTAAAAACGACTTGTGTGAAGTCTTTTACTCTCTGTTCATTATTTTTCCTACGCCCTGCATCAAATTGAGCTTTACTTTTGTAAGTGTAACCATTAATTTCACAACCGTGTTCTTGTTCTCATCACTCTTATCAACGTCAAAATGTTTACAAACTTTTGAAATTGTCATTGGTCTGTCTTTGTCACATTCGGAGAAAATATCATACAGCCTGCACTCTAAAAAGAAATCGTATTCTCGGAAACGCTTAACGGGTTTCCGAAAATGAAACTATATGAAACGCATATCCGTTTCCGCGTGCTCCTAAACCCTTTTCTGCTCCGGAAACCCATTTTCTTCGCGTTCAACTTATTCCTCGGAAACCGCCAGAAAAAGGTTTTCGAGCTCTCGAAAACGCTTATCCGTTTCATATAGTTTCATTTTCGGAAACCGTCAAAGAAAGGTTTCCGAACGAATTTCATAAAAATACTTATCTATCTTACCTGTTTTATTCTGTAGTCTGTAGGGCTATTACTATTACATTTTCGCATCTAGTTTGATGAAAGGACAATAAACATTCATCATTATTATTCGCTCCAGGTGAGGCTTCCCATTAGCGATAGAGATACACTGAGGTATTTCATGTCTTAATAAGCGTTGCTTCATTTCCTACTCAAGTTTTTGCAAGAGACAAATTGTCTGGCATGGTTCGAAAACAAGGTAGTCACTTCTTATGGGAGTACCCTTTTGAGGTAATCATCGGGGATTTTTCAGTTATTGATCAGACTTCAGCAGGTGGAAAAAAAGTTAAGGGCTCAGGTTTGATGGGAAGTTCATTAGGAATAAGATTTCTTCCAAAAGTGTTTAGAACTAGAACTGAAAAGGAGCAAATGATATTTCTTGCTAGTAGTTCACTACTGTCATCATCACTCACATCAAAATCATCCAATTCTGTTTTTACGTTTCTTTTTCGTTTTAATTGTTGATTGTTTGCCATTACCGGTGCTAATACTGCTTTACTTCTTCCTCGTTGACGTTTGCTTGTCGACAGGTTTGATCCATGACTATTTTCATTGTCAAACTTCTTACGTTTGTTTGGCTCTGTTGTTATTGTGTCACTTTCTTCGTCATTCTGATACTCATCATCAGTGGGTTGACTATTGACTTGTAAGTTTTCGTTTCGTTTTTCCTGTTGTTATAATTAGCGAATAGCGGCTTGAAACTAGTTTCAAATTTAACTGACATTTAAAGATTAAGAATGTTTTATTTAAATAAAATAAGCTTCTTTAAATTTCCAGTATCCGATTTGTTATCAGCGTGAGTCTAATGATGTATATTTTAATGCGTTCAGACAAAAAACGTTTGTCTCAACCATCTCGGGTGTGTGTGGGAGTTAGCTGGAGAAACCGAGTAGACTTGTCTTGGATTTATTTACTGAAAAATGTCAAATAAATTGTTTATGTAATATGTTGCATCAGCGATCAATTTGGTTTTGCATTGGCACACACTACACCAATGATATTTTCAATTAATTGACGACATTCTTCTTCATCAGACAACACTTGTATCGATTCGATTAGTTTTTGAACAAATTCTCTTGCTGTGTTAAAAAATGTGTGCGTGTTTAACGTTGATTCTATAACTTTAATGAGTGTAAGTAAGCAGTGATTGAACTGGGAAGGATCTCTTTGTTCTAATTCGCTGAATTTCATATTTATTCTTGAATCATCAGTAAGTACCGCAACTTTCATCTTTTAGAGGAAATTTTAGTATTTGCGGTAAGTACTAGTTAATACCTTAATTTCCGTACTTACTAACGATACATAAATTTGAAAACCCTAGTCAAAGAACATGATATGAGTGTACAACACAATAGATTTTGTAGAGTAGAAAACGCTCTACGTTCCATATCCGGGAAGGAACCTTGGAGCCATAAGATATGCAGAAGAAAATGAGGTGCAGAAATCACCCATTATTTTGATATGATCGATTATTACTGATAAACTGTTAGGAACAATCTAGTTTTTAATGAGGATTACTCCAGTGAAGACGAAATTCTTTATACAAAGTACTTGTGACGGATAGGCAATAGAAACATTATTCAATAACGCTATTAAATCAAGTACAAAAAAATTTATCATTTTCTCTTTCCGTCGCAGTCATACTACTTATCCACCCTCACTCCGCATTATTTTCCCAAATAATCAAACAACATGTGCCCAAGCAAACATCACCTATGAGAAAAATCTAGATACATTTCATCTATAATCGGGCGATACACAACTAGTTGCACCATCCTAGATTACTAGATGGAAAAGCGACTTTTAACTAGATGCGTCTGCATGTTCATCCAAAATGAGATGTGTGAACAAGGTGTCTAAAGACGAATTAACGAATCGCAACTTGTAAACGTGAAAATGATGCAACAATTCGCGTTTTACCCTTATTTTGCGAATTCGTACCGAATTGATGCGAACTGTATGAAATTCGTACGGATACTCTTAAAAACTTTTACGAATTCTTCTTGCGAATTCGTAAAGAGAGAATAGATCAAACACGATGCTGCTCAATTCGCAAATAATTCGTAAAGTTAGTTTACGAATTCGCATTCACGGTTTTTGGAACTAGATTGATTCGTAAATATGAATTAGCGAATTCGTATTATGAACTGATCCGGTTGAAATCACTCAACAGTGACTCAACTCATTCGTATAGTACGTCACATTTTGACTAGTTTCAATCAAGGTTCTCCAGTGGTTGCGACTTTTTCCGACATAAGAGTAATGTCCGGGCTATCTGCCGGCTATATATCGGTTTGAAATCGATCGTTTTTTCGGAGAATGACGATCTCCTGGATTTTCCGTCGAAAGGTACACCACGGCAGATCTTTTCGTGAGGCCCAGTTTTTCATAGCTCTATTTCCCATGCTCTCCTCTACTAGTTCCTGAAAAGCGTGCAGTTCCACTACTTTGTGTTAAAAATTTATTCGAAAAACGTCGTCGATCATTCTGTTTTGAAATGACTAGTAGTAGACGAAGAAAAAAGAAAGCCTGTACACATGTGTAACGTAGTATAGGTACAAAAAAGAGAAACTTTTGTATAGCAAGAGCGGCAAAATTGCTCTAACTATACAAAAGTTTCTCTTCATACAGGCAACAGTGTTGACTGTATCTGTAAAACAGAAGGAAATGAACATATCACATATTTAAAATTAAATTTCAATATCATAACTATGCAGCAAGATTATTATATTGTATGGTATTAAAAGACAAATCAGCTGTGGTAAATGTCGAAATGTTGGACGGTTTCTAGGCAAAAAAATACTTCTATGTACCAGCACTATTTAGTTTCGGATAACAGCTGATATGAATGACACTGGAAAGGTGAGTGCATTGTCTGTTACAAGAGTTACTATAATCAGATACATATGGTATTAGATTTGCAAAAACAAATCTTTTTTGTCTTATGAAATATCATCACCATCTCCGCCTGTGACAGTCGGTTGTAGATGAAATACTGAAAAAAAAATCATTTGTCTTCACAATTTTTTGTTTGAAAACGAAAAGAAAAGAGTATTGTATTACTGATAAGAGAAACAGAACGAAAAACAGCCTTGTATTTTTAATTCATTTCATTAAAAAAGTTTGAACACATAGTCAAAACAACACGTGAATACAATAAGTTTTAATACATTATTAGAATTGACGCTGCAATACTGTTTATGTTTCAGATGGACCCTCCTGCCGTAACACCAGAGAGTAAAAGTAACTCGTTTACAGAGTCAGAGAGCCAACGACATATCAATCCTCCTCCACTAGGAGAAGATCCGGACGCTACGACAGGTGGCAAACAGGCTCGTGCACCAGCACCCGGTGAGAGTAAGCCAAATGTGCATAGGGGAGGTGTCACAAAAGTCGATGATACAAAGAGTTCTGCGCAGTAAGCATATTAATGAATAGAGACGAACTGATCAATATGTTTTAATCAAACAAATAAACTTAACGTAATAAGTAATAGTCCCGTCTTCTGATCGTCATTAATCTGACGATCATAGACAGTACTTGTTCCATCTGATGAAGACTTTGTAAAAATGATTTCTTTTTAATCATATTCTTGTATTCGTATTTGGCTTTTTCTTTTTTCCAACAATATAATAAAAATAATTACCATAATTCACGTAATTATCAAAGTTCATTTTTTTCAAACAATGCACAGTAACAGTATGTGTATAACCTTGCAAATAGTTGGATAGTCATGCTAGATTGAGCGTTGAATAAGAATAAAAAAACAT
>CAJNOQ010004926.1:0-16397 GCA_905250885.1 Didymodactylos carnosus | reverse complement strand
ATTTCAGACAATCCCAAAAACTATAGGTCGCGACCAGAATTTTGTACTCTTTTTGAATATGGGCTTACAAATGTTGTGTCTATTTTGGTTCAAGAGTAGTGAGGGACTTTTTGAAATGCCTGAAAAATTACTTTTAATGGGGAACGAACAGGTTTTTGTTTATCCTAGAAGTCCCTTTTTGAACATACTAAAAATTGTCAGAATTGATCGTTTTATAGAGCGGACACTTCTCTACAAAATGTGATATTGAAATAACCGATAGCTTTTACCCAAGTGAAGCTGCAAGCATTTTGTGAAGAGCTTCTTTCAGCGTAAAACGGTTTTTGGTAAATAGTCGATTTTTCAAAAATACAAGAAAAACGAAAATCGAAGTGCCTTATTGAAAGACAAAAAACCCTCAAATAGTGCATTTTGTAGAGTAGCTTCTGATCTACAAGCTGGCATATAAATAAAGATCCCATCTTTCAGTTTCGGATCGCAACAGTGAAAATACAAAACTGCTGAAAATTTTTTCGTCCAAACTAATTTTTTGGGCTTTTCAAAGATTATTTCACTACTCATGAACAAAACTGAGACAAAATTTCTAAGCCCATATTCGAAAAGAGCACATAAAGGACCGCTCCATAAGGAAGCTCCTAAACTCATAGCTTTTGAGTCAGCGGAGATATTTTCTAATTTGTAACTTTTGCGAGTGGCGTTTTTTATGATTGGTCGTCATAACAGCGTCCAAAGACTAAGCGCCTTCTTGCAAGAAAGTGTCTCACAAAATGGTTCTTTTTAAGAGCATAAAGAAGACAAATAGAAAAATAATACGGAATGACTATTGGCGACTCCTGGGTGGTAGTAAGGAGCTAGTGACAGCTCAAAATGTGCTTATACACTGCACAAATGTGTTATTCAAAGTGTTATGTTGAATTAAGTCTGAATTTGTCGGTCTATGAGAGGCCGTTTCGGGTGGGTGGGATGGCTGTACATGAGAGTAGGTCACTAGAATACTTCTATGTTGCCTGGAGATGATAGTCTTTATTGAATAACATATTTCTACAGTGTATAAAGTGCATCTTGGACTATCAATAGCTTCTTGCTGCTTAATATTGGTTGTAAGTGCTGTATCCAGAATAGTTCCCCATCTAATCGGTGCTGCTCGTTAATAAAGTTGGTTTCGATAGCTGTGATGATGAGGTCTTCGATACAGTGGTCTGGTAAGTTGAAGTGAACGCGGTAAGTGGTTCTTCGTATTTCTCTTGGCGTATTGCAAGAATATGTCCGTTGAAGCGAAGATGTAGTTCTTGCATTGTTGTGCCTACGTATTGACAATAGCAACGACGACATGTGATAAGATAAATGATGTTGGATGATTTACAGTTGAGCAGGTGATGAACTGAGAATAATCTGTTGTTTTTGGTGCTAATGAAAAATTGTTTCGATGACATGTGAACAGGTAGAACATCGATTTGCATTGCATTTGTAAAAGGCGGTGGGAGATGGATGATCGCGACTTTGAAATTCGTTTTGAACTTTAGTCCCGAAAGGCTAAATTTCGAAACGTTTAGCTGATTTTCATTTTTTGGAGAAAAATCTCGATAGTTTTCAAAGCGAAAATTAGACAAAAGATTAAAGTAGTCAGATAGGATCGAAATACACATCATTCGACTCAGCTGTTGATTCTGATTTCGAGTATGATCCTTTTGTTGCCTAAAACTTGAGTTCTGATAAAGAAAATTGAGAATTACGGGCACAGTTGCAAATTTTTCGCGTCTTATTCAGAAAAAATGAATTTTGTCAGCAGTGGAAAGAAATTTTAAGAAAAGGTCTGTGTACTTTTTTTGTTCGTGTAAAAACGAATCGAATGCGGTGTAAATCAGGGCTCGATCCGTTAACAGAAAAGCTAAATAGGTTTGCAAAATTTGTTGCAAAACTAGTTGATTATGAATTTTTGCTTTGGCCATATGATATAGAATCCGACTCTAAATCGACCATGTACTAAGTTTTGTACATGGTATGACTAAGGGAGGCAAAGACTTAATCTGCTTCTCTTCAAAACAAGTATTTCTCTCATAGAAAACTTGTAGCAATAATGGTTTTTTCATCAACAAACCCTAAAGAGAGATACTACATACTGATATGATTGAATGGGAACTTTCTACACGAAAAATCGGTTAAAGAAATATACCATTGGAAAGAGTATCACTTAATGTATTTTCAGTAGAAAAATCTTTTTTGTTCAAGGCCTCTAAGTATACCTTTGGTCATCAACAAACTCAAGAATAATTAACCATGGACAATCGGGGAGGTGATCCGCGTTTAGTGGATTGAGATGACGTCCGATCGACCTAACTCTTTCGAAATCATATAGAGCACAGTGAATTACGTATAATTAGAGTTATTCAGTCTATCATGGGTCCTATCCCTATCAACTAAAAGAGCAAAACCGAGAAAAATGGGGTAAACGCCTAATTTCCGTGCCCAGAAAAATCCTCGTCCTTTGAGTTCATAATGATGCATTTTGGCAATTACACAGTGTCCGATCCCTCACGATTACAAGATCTAAAGAAATTAGTAATACAGTTTCTGGTGTGACGTTGTGGCACACAGCTTACAAGCGAATGGAGTGCAGCATTCCCGAGTTTCAGATAGGAAAACCGTGCCCAAATAAGACGAACGATTTTTTTGGGCACGGAAATTTGCAAACCGTTCCCATTTCGGCTAATTACCGTTCCCAAATAAATAACCGTGCCCAAAACAGTCAAAAGATTTTTTTGGACACGGAAAGTGACAAACCGTGCCCAAAACGTCTAATTTCCGTGCCCAGAAAAATCCTCGCCCTTTGAGTTCATAATTGCCGACTTCCAATAAGTCTTTATTACAAACATATAGCCCATCAAATTTACTATCGATTCATATAAATTTAATGTTTCTTAACTGGCGTTCAAGAGGAAGAAAAGTCAAATTAAGAAAAAAGCTTTAAACTTTTGTCGACTGGGAGAAAAATGTTTTGAAACCTAAAAGTTCAGTTCTTATTCAGCAAAGTTTCGATTATATGGATCTTTCAGCCTTGGATGCAGGCTACTCGTATCACACTTTGAATGTTTTCGATCGAAGAGGAAAAACTGGAAAAGAAAATGATTTAAACTGTTGTCGTACACTTTGCATTGTTGATTAGAATTCGATGCTCTTTCGAACCAGACAGATCTTCAAGTTTGCGGTAGAAATCATGAACAAAGTAGTTGACTTCCGGTGAAATTATTCATTACCATAGATATCAGCAGCTTTCACAACTTATAGACGGTGTCAAGCATGTAAATTCGATCTTTGCACTCCGTTCCCTATATTATTGTATTACATAGAGTATATCTATGATGTAACATGTATTATTTAGAATTTTTCTTTGTTACTCTACGCCTCATCGAACACGACACATTTCTTTTAGTATTTATTTATAATGTCTTTTTCGATCTAATATGAAATCAAATCATCATTATTTGCAGCCGATCAGTTTTAAATGCTTTACATCTTTTATTCTTCATCATTTATTTTTTCACACTCCATAACGAAAGGAAAAGAAAAAATTTCTAGAGAGTACAATTATTCTTTGTCTTGTATTGAACATTTATAAAAAAATATTTTTCACACATACGTATCAATTCCTCCTGCTGCTATAACAATTGTTTGAATTATATTATTTTTATTTCTTTTTTTTCGTTTTAAATGAGCGAACCTTTAAGACATATTGTTTCTTATGTAGCCGTTGCACAAGTAGAACATATTTGAATGAAAAATAGGAGAGAGAAAAAAAAACCACAGACATTCTTCAAAATGAAACAAAACAAGAGGAAGAAATGCATATAAACGCTGTAAGTAAAATAAATAACTAGATGTGTTGTTTCTTTTTGACTTAAATGTATGAATTCATCAAAATAATGTAGATTAACACAGAAAAAGATTGTAAAAGTTCTTTCAAAAAAAAGCTATCTGACTTATACTGACTGTACTCTTGATAGAAACTCTAACTGTTCTTGTTGAAGCTTCTTTTAAGCGTATCGTTTTCTTCATGTGAGATATATCAGAGATTTCTCCTGTGCCTAAAGTACAATATCTAGAAAGTTGAATTTTTCATCATTGGTGTCAAAGGCCATAGTGCATATTTAGAGACCAAAATCATTTCTTCATCATGTGCGCTTGAGGAAATTTCTAGCATATTCCAGTTTTCACCTGACCACATTATGACACTTATTTCTTTTTGTCCAATTGACTTCAAAATTTTATTTCTTATGTTTTTTATTATTATGTTATATTATGTTGTTTTTTATTATTTTATTATGTTTTATCTCTGAGTTATAGGGTTTTCAAAATTAGAAAACCAAGTTCCCAGAAAGTTTTTCAGTATTTTTGCTATAATCCGAATGGAAAACGACAAAAAAACACCAGTTCAAAACTAGGCACGCAACAATCCCAAGCTAGGGATCGCTGATCGGTCACCGAACGGTTCAGTAAAGGATCGTTCGCTACCGATCTAGCTGGGGATTATTGCTTGCGTAGTCTGTACTAAAGACAAACGGGATGAAACTGAAGTTGTTGAAGGAACTAACCAGTGAGAAAATAGGCTAACTGAGGTAAAGTGTGAGCGAATGTGTGTTCTATCAGCATTCGATCAGCGAGCGGTTCGCTACCAAAAGTTTTTTCCATTATATCTTATTTACTCTCTAACTAAAGCATACTTTACTAATGTAGCCTCTGTAGCAGATTGAGTTACTTTGTTTTCATGCAAAAATGCTTTTTCTCACTGTACAAATAAAGTAGACAGAAAGTTGCAGCCCTGATTCGAATGTATCTTTATAAGGTTTATGGTATTTTGTCCTAATAGTTCCTCAATAGAATGCGCGCCGATATCCCCGATCAGAAAAATATAAACTATCGTATTTATAATCTTCGTCCGAACATGTTCGGTCGCATCAAGTTTCCAGGCCGAATATGTGCGGTTACGAATCGTTCGGTCACCGAACTATCGGATTGGTACATGTCTATTCAATACATAGATCGCGAGATATATCTTTAGGTACCTCAGGTAAAAATTTGAAGTCAATTGGACAAAAAAAATAAGTGTCATAATGTGGTCAGGTGAAACTTGGAGTTTGCTAGAAAAATTCCTCAAGTGTACATGATGAAGAAATGATTTTGGTCTCTAAATATGCACTATGGCCTTTTACACCAATGGTGAAAAATTCAACTTTCTAGATATTGTACTTTAGGCACAGAAAAAACTCCAAGATACCGTACATGAGGTGAGGAGTACTCTTAATGTCAATAAGTGTGAATTAAAGAATTGACATAACAGGAACTTTTTCAAAAGTATATCATAATAAGGTTATTAAAGTCAACTCATTGTGATGAAATGATCTGTGTATCTCACGTGCATTTTCTAGAAAACCTGAAACAAATTCATTCATTTTTAATTTCACAAAGGAAAGTCTTTGGATTTCCAATCGCTTTTTTGTTGAAAGTCATATGACCGATGTATAGGTAATCAATGATACTGATTTCGAATATCATAGTGACAAGCGCACACACACCTTTGAATATTCGGCTGTCTGAGCTGAAAGTTTTTTTCTTTTTAAAAAGCAAGTTCTGATCTGTCCAGTTTGTAGAACATAAAAAAGCTTTTTTCGATTATCAGACCTATTCTAATTGACTTATAAAGTTTTTAAAATTCATCGTTAAAGATTCTTTCTATGTTGAAAAAGTTCATACATTCAAAGACTTGCTAAACATATGTTATTTTTTTGCCACTCATTCTTTCTATATTTTGTAAGCAAAAGCATAAGATGAAAATTAACTATAGGATTTGTAAGAAACAACACACAAAACATACAGAAGTTAGAAAAACGAAGCGAAAAATATCTCTTTAATTCAAATACTTGAGATCGTGAACATACGCATATGTGGTAGATGCCGTTATAAGTCATGTTGGATGAGCGAAAATTCGATTACCTATACATTGAGTACATAACGTTCATCAAAAAAGCGATTGAAAATCTGAGAACCTTCTGTTCGTCAATGATTCTTATTTCTTTCATATTAATAACCTTTCTTAATAAGCATTTCACACAAAAGTAGTGAGTGTATAATTAACCTTGAATGCGGTCCATTGTTTGGCATTTATAAATTTTTATTATGAGAAATGTTACCTATTATTTCACTTTTCTCCATTAGAAAAATGTAAAAATTTAGTATACAATTTGTGATGATGTTGAAATAAGGTTCATTTGTCTATTGGTAAGAATTGTTCCTCGATTTTTTTTTCAATGAAAAATCAATCTTTATTTGAATGGTGAGCGTGAATTTTATTAGAAAAACAACACATTTTTGTATGAGAAAAAGATGAGTGTATTTGCTTTTTCTACTATCTCTGGTCCGACGGTCATATTTTCTGAGTTAACCACAGCTTCTTCCTGATCGGTTGTGATGTAGAAAGAAAACAAGTCAATTGATTTATTTTTTTTTTTACTATTTTTCCTTTACAGGCTATTGTTGAAATCATAAAATTTTGGCTCTAAGCGTATCGTTAAAATGCTTCAGTTCGCAATCGATGTGAATCCGGACAATCGTAGTCAATTTTTCTCTTCGATAAAAGACATAATTAGTTCTTCTTCTTTTTACGCTTGCTACATGAAGAAAAACTTTGAAGATACTCGGCGAAGAAATACATATTAGATTTTGAATCGAAGTCGCCAGTACTTTAAATGACGCTGATGTTCTAAGTATAATCACAGCTTGAAATGAACATTTCGTTCGAAAATGGCAAAAGTTATGACGGATCAAAAGCGAACATAATCTGTTACTTTAACGATCAGACGATATCTAAGAGATTTTACCTAGTCATTTTTTTTCTTTTCTACAGGCGTAACTATATGAGCAGTTCGAATACTAGGTAATTCATTTTTTTAAACATTTTAAGTCTCTCTTCCTTCCCTAGTAAATAAAAAATAATCTTTTAGAGATTCTTCCCACTCCCTGCGTAATTGTTTCAAAGAACAGATTTTTCTGTGTACATTACAGTGCGTTTTTGGTTATTATTATTCCAGAGTTAACCAATATTTAGTTCTTTTAATTTTTTCGTAATCTTCAGCTGTTTTCACTTAAACTAGAACTTCTTTCTTGTCATATGATCCATTCAAAATTCAAAAAACTAGAAATGATTCCACGTGATTATACGTATTTCAACATCACAATCGAGGCTGATTTCCGAATTACTTGTGAACAAAAACATATAGAGACTTGGGTTTTCCATTGTTCGGTAGAAGAGACGGAGTTCTGAATGAAATAATCTCAGGCTGATCATACCTAATAAATAGTTATTCAGTTTTACTTCGATTGACAGTATAGGGTCTGGCGCTAACAAGCTATGAGACTGGCAGTAACCAAAAGATTATTGATAGTCTCAAAATGCACTTACACATAATGCATCAGTGTGTTGATTTCTTCGCAGAATGGTCGTTTCCCTTTTTCAGAGAAACATACTATTATCTGTTTCAAAACAGAATAGTCACAGGTGTCTTTTCAATAAATTTCGGTAGGAACAAGCTAGAGACTCACGGTTTTCAGCATCCGAAAGAAGAGAGTTGGGGCCATGTTTGCATTGTCAGGCATCTTTTGATAAGAATTTTTTAAAACAGCTTTTCTAGGTTATCTTTGAAAAATTCGATTGTGTCTCAAAAATTTTCAATATTAAATTTTTCTACGAATTGATAACTCAAAGTGTTCTCTTTAAAATAGGAGTCAAATTCGACTTAACGGCTAAATGAACTATACAGCAAAATGAAATAATGGATGAGACAGTAATAATGATATCATTCGTATTTTCTACTTTTCTCGTATCTCTTAGATTCTCTGTACTTTATTCTTCACCCCAAAGATTCGCTATTCAATTCTCTACCAAAATCTGTTCTGAGTCGGATAAAAATATTTAATGGTAAAAAATTACAGAAAAAATCTGACAAAACACATAACAAGGCAAACTTCTTAAATGTAAAAACACTTTTTTGAAATTTACCAACGAAACGCCTAAGATATCAAACAGATTCATCAGCTGTGCTTTAGTCCGTAAAAAGCTTTCTTTTTTTTGATATATAACACATTTTACCCAACGAAAGGTTTCGTTTCAGACTTTTTTCTTTTTCGATTGTATAAACAAAATCAACGTCTGCGTTTTAGGGCTTCGAGGAAACTTTCTATTTCGAAATGATTGTTCTATGATATCTATGTACTGAAAATCACACGAAACGTTTTCATGGAAAAAACAAAACGATTTTTAAGCACTTATTATAAACAAAATCTTGTAATTCACAAACTTTATTCAAAGGCTTTTTTTCCAATTTGTTACGAAAGAGTACACTTAAAAACATAGAAAACGTTACTTTGATTCATTTTGATGCTCGTAAAACAACTGAAAGAAATTTCAAGACTTTCTCAAAAAAAAGTTTAAGAAGTTTGTCTTGTTGGTGTTCACAATAGAGATCTGCACGGGCATGAGACTTTCCGTGGTCGCGGACATACCCATGCTGCTGGCGTGCATGGACTGACACGGACAGGGAATCGTTCTCGCCGACAGTCTCAGTTTTTTTTTGTGTAATAAATAAATTCAAACTATAAGTTGTTTGTGAATGAAGCATAGGTAGTTTCATAGAAGAGAAGAAAATATCTGTGGTTAAAAACATGATTTTTTGTCATATTACAGACTTTTTATCCACGAACAGACACGGGCAGTGGGAAAAAATCACAGATGGGCACGGACAAACATCCCAGAAAGGTCGACGGGCAGAAATCTCTTCCCCGTGCAGGTCTCTAGCAGGCCCATAGCCAGGATTTTGCTAAGAGGGGTGCACTATAGAACGCACGAAAAATAATGTCTTTTGAAAAGAGATGAAAGCTCGATCTTATCTTGTCCGTGATTTCTTTTAGAAATCAAATGTGATCATAGCAGTTAAACAGCAATTTTTACTTATGGAGAGTGTCCGAGCACTCTATCTGGCTACGGGTCTGATCTCTGGTTCACATAGATGTTTTTCCATAATTAAACATTTTTATCAAATTCATTATAAATTTTGGCAAAAATTGAATAGTGAAGGTTTTGGGAAGAGAATAAAATCTGAATGCGAGAAAAATGGCAAATACGAATGATATCATTATTTCTGATAAATACATAAAAACGTGCTCACGAGGGAATCACCCGAGGTTATAAATCGATTTCGGGTTGTCACTATTTTTGTTAGAAAGGCCCTAATGAATAGTGAAATATTCCAACTTGGTTCATCTCCATGGTGCTTTGTTGTTGAGATAATGGATTTTTAGTCAGGTTTTGTCTGTAGAGCTTGGATTTCGAGCAAAATCCGCCTTTCGAATTTTGATTTCAAACTTGTCACACTTGTAGCCCATGGCCATAGTAGTACGACGAAAAAATATTCGGTGCTAATGAATTTTACTGCCTTGAGATATTGCCTTGAGATATTGAGACTCGAACATTTCACCAGAAGGTAAGGGTGAGGATCAAATATTTGATTCTCAATATCTCAAGGCAGGAAAAGTTATTAGCACCGAATATTTTTCCGTCTTACTATGACGATGGATTACAAGCGTGGCAAGTTTGAAATCAAAATTCGAAAGTCGGATTTTGCTCGAAATCGAAGCTTTAGAGGCAAAAACTGACTAAAATTCAGTATCTCAGTAACAAAGCACCTTGGTGATGAGCCAAGTTGGAATATTTCACTACTCGTTAGGGTCTTTCTAACAAAAATGGTCACAACCTGGAATCGATTTATAACCTCGAGTGGTTCCCTCGTCAACTCAATGTAAATGATTCTATAATCTTTCTCTATGCTCTAATTTTCAAAACTAATTATTTATTAAATCCTTCTATTCCCCTTCTCTGATTACATATAATATTCGATCAGTCCTCTAGATATTTGTTCAGAACAGGCTTTTATCGAAATTAAATTTGATAAATTTTGTTGAACAGATGTAAAATTATATATCATTCTAATTGAAAATCGATAAAAAAAAGAAATTGATGTCTATGTCCTATCTTGTTCTATACACTCTGTATACATATACTTATATATAAATATATACCTATTAAAGATAATTGAACTTTAAAGATATATAATAGGTTTATTCGACAATTTATTTCATTTTGTACTCATTCTATTGATTTAAAGATATAATAAAATAAATCTCAACTTGTACACACTATTTCAACATCTATTAATTTTTAATACAAGTAATCGTTTAGTATTCTCAATGATGTGTTAAATCTCAGAAGTATATTAAAAAAAAAAAAGAAAAAGAAACGTAAAATCATTTAATGATACTACACGCTAATAAAGTGAAGGCTCTTCTCTTCCTTTTCGTCTTTTTCTGTTACTCTTGATACCACCACCGTAACTGAAGATAGAATAAAATGTATCTTTCTCGTTACTCTCTTAATAAATGAGAATACACACATACAAACAGGTAGAAGTAAGTATAGAAAAAGAAAAGAAAAGAAAACGTATCTGATGCAATCACCACATATATTAATATTTGTCCTTGATGAACGAAAGAAGAAAAGAAAGAGAGAGAAGAGAGAGAGAACACACGCGTTTCTTTCGACAATCATTTTAAAACATTATTTGTTATCAAGAAGGAGAAAAAGAGAATTTGAAGTCATGGTCAAGGTAAGAGAATAGAATATTTAAAAAAAATACCTTAATAATCAAAAAATATTATAAAAAAATTAAAATTCCATTTTAAATGAGATACATGACTAATTATTACTAAATGATGAATAGCAACAGTGTAGAAATAGTATGTGAAGTTTATTTTTATCTGACTTGTCGGATTAAATTAAGAATTGATGATGACGATTATTGAGCAAATTATTTGTTTTCATCCATGTCAACTTAATGTCATATACAAATTAGATATATTTTTTATAACACTTATTACTCGATTAAAGTATGGAACCGTGTAGATACAAACGATCGTTGACATACAGATGAAGCACGATATTTTTAATACAGAAAATGATGCCAATTGCAGACTTCTTTAAGAAGTCTGCAATTGGCTGTTTATTGATTGTTGTATTGGATGTTTAATAAATATGCTAGTTTTCCTATTTTTGAGATTTTATCCTACAACAGCTACGTTTTCAAATTTTTCTTCCTTTTAGTAATTTTTTACTTAAACAAAGATTTGATATTTTGATATTTTTCTTTTTTCTTGAAACGTTTTAGTTAACATCCTGATTAGACATGCACTCAGCCCGAGTACTTGGATTCGATTACTACTCACCAAAATCCACATTTTAAAACTAGCCTTTTTTTTTGTACAGAGTCTTCTTCTGTTCTAAAACAATGGCGGAAGATACTTTTCAAATCTCAGATTATGTTTAAATCAAAGAAATTTGATTGATTTAAAAAATATAGCAATAGATTTGTCGAGTACCGAGTAGAATACACATCTAATCTTAATTTATGACTCTTATTTGTTTGTCCCTTTGATATTTTAAAAATTTTCTATGTATTTCTTTCGAAAAACAATTTGGATCTGTTGAGAATGTACTTTTGATAATCAAAAGATGCAGAAAATTTTATCCGCTACAAAACTAATATATAATATTTATGGTGTTAAAATGCCAGTTTTCAAAACTTTTCCGCTTATTGATCCCTTCCCGCACTGTACCCTAGTAAAAATCTTAGATACTTCTTAATATTATCTTACTAAGATCTTAATAAGATTTAATGATACTACTTTCATTTACCCCTTTGTTTTGCTCTTATTCATCTATATAAGTAACCGAAAATATGAGTGATTTTATGGTTATTTTTCTTCCAAACTCTGCTGGTACTTGCTCTCTTGAAAATGTTCAATAGCTTTTTAGAGCGTATACATGCAGGTCAAGGTCCATGGTTGGACACCTGAAAATATGAAATTTCTCTTCATTCTTCAACATTGTTCAACTGCTGCAAATTAAAAATTAAAAAATTCTCAGCAAATCTTGAATGAATACTATTTAAAAAACTTCATCATTCTTAGTATTAAGATTCTAACAGATTCTTATCCCATCTTGAAAAAAGTCCTACACCGTATAATTTTATAAAATCTTAGAATTTTCGAGTCTTACGATCTTAGTAAGATACGAGTAAGTTTCCCACTAGATTATCGAGCATGAAAAGTGTTATCCATTAAAACAGTCCACATAAATAAAGTTTTTAGAAAATTTAACATGCTAGCTTCTTGTCTTTTCTACTTCATCTATTCACATTGAGGATTTAAAGCAAAGAGACTAGTAATAGCTTACTTAATTAGCCTACCTTAAGCTAAACAAAAGTTGACGGAATGAGTTCACTTATGTGATATTATTGGATTGAAGTAGCCATAATACAAAAAGGTTTTTAGACATACTGTTCGATTTAAAATCTACCAAAACGGCTCATAACAGTCTACTATTTTTTCAACTTTTTTTTTGAGTTTTACTCTGATGAGCATAAACGAAATTGTTTGATGTCTATGTCTAAATTGTCCTCCATTGTAGAAACATCTAGTAGTTTTGATTGTTCATTTATCTTTCATATTTATTAGTGCTTAATATGATTACGTCAACATTTTTTTAACGATAAATAAAAATCGATAAACTTCCATCATACTTAAGAAAAAATTGGAACATGCAATTTATCATCAATGTAAATCTTCTAGACGTTATAGAGAAGAAAAAAAATCAACAAATTGTTGCCATCGAACTCATCTATCACGGAAAGATAAACATGATTGATACACGGCATTTTTTTTTTTTATTTTTATTCATAGTAATACACGACCTTCTAACTGCTATTTTTAGTTGAGAAAAATATAAAGAATTATCGGACAAATATCGTTAAACACTAGATAACTGAATCATAGAGAGAGAGAGAAGAAAATAAATCGCTAAATTCTTGAAAATACAAGACTATCAAAATCTCGATCTATCATACGAATATGTAAAGAGTCTCTCGAAAATCAAAAGATCTATGGAATATCAATATCAATAATTTAAGTACATGATTTCAGTCTCTTTTCATTGTCACCAAGTGTTTCTAATTATCTTCTAATTGTAATAAAATTCAAGGTTAAAAGTATCTATCGACTCTCTTTTGTTTAATCTCAATAAAAGCAGATAACATTTAATGATTATTTCAGTTGTTACACAATCGTATTGAAAGTATAGTCTTTCTTGTACACAGATGAGATTTTTTTGATTGAGACTATGACGAAAAAGAAAAAAAAAAAAAAAGAAAGAACAATTCATTCAAGTGTAATATAGCTACAGGGAATTGATGGTCTTCTTCTCTCTTATATTCTTAATGTGTTATTGAGATCTCTCTTCTTTTCTTTTCTTTTTTTTGTTTCCTTCTTCTGTATCTTTTTCTTTGTGTGCATTGATCGGGAAGAAATCATCTATCTCATTACATATATTTTCTCATTTTTCTTTTTCCTATAGCATATGGAATTCTATTTTATGATTCTAATCAAAACGTACACATCCACGTCTTCATTTTCCGTTCCAGTTCTATTTCTTTGTGACAGTAACAATAAAAAAGAAAAACATCGAAAAAAAAAAATAATAAAATTAGCAATGATAAAAGTCGATATTATTATTATTATTATTAAATATGAATTATTTCTGCTTTGATGTGATGTGTATGATAGTAGTAGTAGTAGTAGTAGTAGTAGTAGTAGAAGTAGTAGTTTCAATCTCATTCACTCTCTGTGTGAAAAACAGATGATGATATATGATAAAAATGTTGTTTATTTAACAAATAGATGTGTATGAAAACAACATATTGTAGATTGATTATGTACAATAGTTTATAAAACATAATACTAGAAATGATATATCAAGAACATAATAATGTAAATAGAGAAGAGAGTTGTATTAGAAAGGTATGAATTAAAATTTTAGTCATCATTTTTTTTTTGTTTTGTTTTTCTAACTAACTGAGCATCTATAGTCATCTAATCATTATGATTGTTTTCTGTTGGAATCTGTTGGATATATATAATGGATATATTGTACATTGCGCTTCAGAATGCTCGGAAAAGGTATACAGTACAACTTGAATCAGATTCAAAGGCTCTCGTTCAGATAATTCAACTGTAGGTATACACTAGGACAAGTATATACATCAGGTAGTCCAGGGAAAATAGCGGTGTTAGTATTTTGCTTATAACTTTTTTTCTTTTCAACTCTTTGACCTGATTGTTTTTCTAAAAGATGCGCTGTCAAATTCTCTGCAAAACGGACTAGATTGATTTCTGGAAAAAGTTAAGGAGAAAAATTAAACGAAGAATACTCAACACGTAGAAACGGACCAACTTTCTAAGCTGAAAAATCGTTTTGTCCAGCTGCTTTCATTGAGATGCGCGATATAAAAGAAGATAACATACGCATTTTATAGTCCTTGAAAAGCTCTATCAATCAGTATTAAATGAACAAATGCTAAATTAATCTTGGAGACTTGCATCGATTTTCTCCCCTTTGAGACTTTCGAAAATTCTGCTATTTGATTCTGCAGCTTCGGAGCTTCTGAAAAATGTCGCATAACGGAGCCAAAATAGCATCTTTTGATCTTGGATTTTTTCAGTTTTGACGAGACATAACTACTGTACCAGATTCAGTGGCGAAAGTTTACCTTAAAGTTTTCTTCTTAAATTCAGCTGGCGAAAAAAAGCATATTTTGGTCATTTTGAAATAAATTTTGGAATGTTAGATTTTTCAATGCTCATTTTAATACGAACGAACTTTGAACTACATGACGAGAACGAGCGCACTTGAGAGCAATCAAAAACATTTTCATTTCTGCTTAGAGTTGTTTAAAATAGTTGAAAGTTTTCTAAATTAAAATAGCTTAGAACGTTGGTCAGTTTCTACGTGTTGAGTATTCTTCGTTTAATTTTTCTCCTTAACTTTCTACAGAAGTCAGTCTGATCAAGTTCTGTAGAGAATTTGACGGCGCATCTTTTAGAAAAACAATCAGATCTCAGGGTTCAAAAGAAAAAAAAGTTATAGTCAAAATACTGATACCACCATTTTCCCTGGATCATCCAGTATATACTGGGTACTCAAATAGTTTGGTAAGAATTTGTTACAGCAATATTTATATTTATATTTATGGGAAATTATTTGAGAATTTGAAAGAAGCAGCACAGGAGCATAATTAGCATAATTATAGCATAGGAGCATAATTTCTGTAAGACTTAGGAACATATTAATCTACAAATATCCGCATTCAACGGTATCTCTTTGTCTAGGTACCAAAAATTTCTGCGACAATGCTCATACTATTTGGGTACCCAGTATACTGGTACTGGTACATACCTATTCAACTGTACTTCGAATCATAGGTACAAAACAACTCATAAAGTTTGTTTTATTCGTCCGTTGTTTTCTTGGTTAAAGGCTAGATAAATCGAGCATTTCATATGAATATTTTTCTGTAAAAAGGTGGGAGATGAGTTGAGACATAATTGGAAGAAACAAACTGTTCTCATCTGTCTTTTCATTGTGTCACGGAGCTGACAAGCAGAGACAGAGATATAACATGCAAAGTAGATTGCTTATTGTCTGTTTCTTTCATTGATCTATAGTCGTACAGTTGATCTTCTTTTACCCATGTATATTAACTTAAATTCTTCATAAAATCATACATAGTAGTATGATGATTTTAATTTTATGGATCACAAATAAAGACGTACTTTATTATTAAAATCTTGTTTTATGAAAAAAATTGACTTTCATCTTTAATTGAAATATTCTTTTATTCGGTCTCTTTTCTTTCCCCTTCGAAATGTCAAATATTTATGCAGTACGTGCGATGGCATTGCCCCCGTTGATACAAAATAAAAAGGTGATCTATTTATTAGGTACATTACAATGTGTGGAATCTGTTTATTATTCTATTGACATTTTTTCATTTATCAGTTTTAGAATAAATAATTGAGATGTTAGGAATAAACAGGTGGGCTAAAAAATATGAAATGATAGCATAAAAAGCAAGAAAATATTTTTTATAAACGAAAATGTTAATTAGTGTTAAACAAGAGATAAAAAATTTTGAGTTGTTCTTTCTAAAAACGATTATTTCTTACTGATTCCTTCCGATTGCAAAATAAACCGTAGATTTTCAGGAGTTATATATTTAGTATTGATTACGAATCTGAACGTCATTAGTACTTAAAAAGCGATTGATAACTGATCATTAGAGATCCTATACTTTCTATTTGACACATCAAAGTACAACCAGATTGTAGAGTACGCCGAGACATCTATGAGGCAGTGCACGATAGAAACGTACTTTTTCCGCATAGCTTGCTCAATGAACTATCAC
>CAJNOQ010004925.1:0-16398 GCA_905250885.1 Didymodactylos carnosus | reverse complement strand
TTCCAATTCTTGTCAATTCCAATTCCAATTCTAGTCAATTCTTGTCAATTCCAATTCCAATTCTGGTCAATTCTTGTCAATTCCAATTCCAATTCTAGTCAATTCTTGTCAATTCCAATTCCAATTCCGGTCAATTCCATCAATTCTCGGAATTGGAACCGACTCGAATTGGAATTGGTGCATGCCTATTAACAATCAAGGCCGACATTCTTCTAGTCTGAGGTTACTCCCATATTTTTGGCTCACAAGGGAACGTTCCTAAGTACTCTCCTCATTTTTTGTTGAAACGTGATCGATTATAGGTAGACTTGGATGGTGATCACGAATTTGTGATTGAAATGAGTTTTCACTGAGATATGAAATTTTACTATTTATTTCCTTGAGTATATTAAATTTCAGTATTTTATACGGTATCAGAGTTGGTTCATTTCAAATTCCTAGATCTTCGAATATTTTCATTCCAAGGACTCCTTCAAGAAAAGCATGGTGTCGAAAACGGATACCAGCTTCGTGATCACCATCAAAAACTAGCCATAATCAGCCATGTTTCGGCAAAAAATGTGAGGACACCTGGAATGCTCCCTTGTCAGAGCTGTCATAATCCTAATTTCATCAGGATTCTAAACTATCATAAATCGAGAATTCAAAATTCTTTGAATTTCAAATCCTCAGAATTCTGAGTTGGGTTCAATTTGAAATTTCTCGCAATTTTGGAGATATTTCGAAGTTTGGGACGGATGTTGTTACAGTTTTCATTACACATTAGAGATGCGCACTAGGTTATAATTCGAGCCGTCGGTGAACATCTCTAAACAAAATCTTTGGAAAAACCCACATTAGAAATCAAGTTTTTGTGGGGTCCTTATTATGGTGGAATCAAAATGAAAACACAGAACAGGAATAGCATTGAGCAGAAAGATTTCAACTCAGTCTCACGAATTTAAAAGATGATTTATAAAAGAGGCTGAGCGGCCTACAACCCGGATCTCGAAACGAAAGACAGTGAATAGTTTTCGTGCAAGTCCCATAATGAAAAAACAGTTTTAAAAAGTTTTTTGAGACTGGGATCAGACAGGATTTGCACTGAAAAAGTATGATTCCACAGAACTCTAGTCTTGAAACTCATTTCGTGAAGGACATTTGGCTCTATATTATGGTATGTCTAACTCTGTTCGAAAAACCGACAAATAAAGAGAAAGAAAAAAGTATCCATAAACTAAATTCATATCCAACAAGATCAGAGAAAAATGTTATAAAATAGAATACACACATTTTTTAATATTATTGATTCTGGTTTAACATTGAGCATTTCTTGTAAATCACCAATGGATTCCAACCATATAGATTCAACAAGTTGACAAACACTATCAACTAATGTTTGTGTATCAATTTTATGACTCCACAACAGCTAAAAGATAGAAATTCAGCGTATAATCGATATAAATATTTTGTTCAAATACATACACGTAGAAGAAGTTTAGAACCAATTTTATTTGGTAACATATCTTTTATTCTTGCTATTCGAGGCATTGTCGCAATTCGATTATAATAGGATAAAAACAATTGCTGTTGTTCATTAACATCATCAGTAAACATATATTGAATACATACATTATTTGTTTCATTTTTATTCTAAATATATACACACACAAAATCACCACCTTGGAGTTCTAATGTGCGATATAAGAAAATCTCGTACCTGGACATCCGTAGTTGCCTGTTTTTCATAACGAAACCTGATTCGATAATCGCTCGTCGTAAATTGAAAATAATTATTTGGTATAACTTGAATTTCAAGTACAAAATAAACATATGAATAATCGTTTGTTTCCTAGAATAAAAACAAAAATTATTCCATCAATTTCTTTCTTCAGATAAGTTAAAAGAAACCCGTACTTTAAATATAGCCCATTTAGCCACTTCTGCATTTTCTTCGTCAAATTTTGGCAAATTACTATCATCATAATTCCAAACTTTTATTTTACTTGTATTAATGTTCAGTTTTGTAACTGAACTACTAGATTGCGCTGTGCTGCCTAAATATGAATAAAAAACAAATGAAAGTCTTCATATAACAATTTAAAAAAGAAATGAATGGACTTCTCTTCAAATCATATCGGTGACTAGCTGTATAGACTTCGTCAAATAGAAAGGCAGTCGTCACCGTCTATTATGACTTAACAAATCGTCTACTTTTTCATCGAAATCCTGAAGGATATCTCAGCCAGTTTTGATCTAGGCTGGCGTTGTATTACGGCACGGCCTTCTATTCGGCAAGGATATGCAAGTACAATGCTGATGGTCGAGCTAACCCCTTTCCTTTTTTCGTCTAACATAAAAAGTTGAACCTTCACTCTTATGAAACATCGTGCAAGTGAGACGTTAATTTAAGAACATTTTCAAGTCCTTGTCAAATTATCAAGATTTGATACGTTTTGGCTTTGTACTAATTATACTGGTCAAGATAATTGATATTATAAGATCTTAAGACAATATGTCAACTCTCAAGGTCTCAAACAGGAATTAAACACCTTGGATACAAGATTGTCAAGATCATCTTTTGTCTTGACACCTTTTAAGAAGAGCCTGAAGATCCTGATGTTAGGTACAAAAATTTCCAAGATCGTTCTTAAAAATTTTAAGATATTAAAATATTGCTTGAAAGATGCTTCACTAAGAATTAATTGCCTCAACATGGCGGATTAATATGTCATTGTGAACTGTTCGGCGTTATCGAGTCTTCTTTCTGCTAAAAATTGAGAAAAATGGCAAGCCTTAGTATTCAATGTACTACCATTCGTAGCGTCATCAATATGGATACATTTCATTCACATAATTACTTTTTAGTTAAAAAGATTCATGACCTCTGAACTGACTCATCTAGGGCTAGGATCAGTGCTATCAATAGTACTATGCCAAATGATCTTAATGAAAACAAGGTCACACTGTTCAAGATTTACATCAAAGATGGCTCTTACATTTAATAGGTATATTTCCATTTTTGAAATTTTCTTTATCTTCTGGTGATGTTACAATAAACGAGTTTGGATCAATTACTTTATCTGGATTTTGTTGACATTCATAAATGTAGTTAATATTTAATGACGGTATACCAAGTTTTTTGGCGCGAAGAGTTTTGTACGTATCCATTTCACGTTTTACTAATAGATAATCCGTCTAAAAAGCGCCTAGATGTCAATACATTTTGGCTAAAAGTAGTATACAGTGTAGAGCTTTTTTGTTTACTTAATTACTTACACTAGCTGTTAGAACAGATGCTATTTTAGCATTTTGTTCACGCAGATAGTTAATAAGTTGGGTTTTTTCTTTGAAACGTAGATCCAATTGATCAAGAACAAACGTCAAACCATTTAATGGAAACTGCATGGTTGTGATAATAATACTTTATCGAGTACTAAAAAATTCAAAGTACAGAAGAAGAAACATTATAATAATATATGAACTCCATTAACTAAATGTATAATAAGCTCAGATCAGATTAGAACGCACATTCACGCATTTAGGCGAGGGGCTGTAGTAATTTCCTTTGGGAATGCTTCCTCTTTTCGACTATCGGAGCTGATGAACTCAAATACAGACCACATAAAATTTTAAAATGACTTAATTAATTTAGTTAGTAGTAACCGGAAAGTTTTCTATCACGTTGCACAAAACTTCTCAGGTAATTTTGCATCCCAAAACAGAAAAAACGAAGCTAGCAACGGGTACTTGCAGCTTGATTAAAAGTACATTTATCTAGCTTCAACTAAATAAACGAAAATTTCATATGGCTGTAGCTAGATTCAATTTAGCTACAATGTGGTGCAGGTGGCTGCTGTCGATTAATTGAACAATGAAGTAACGCCCAATTAATCGATAGATGCAGTGCCCGTTTCCAGCTAGAGCAGGATTTCTTGCAACTAGATCCCCTCACTTACCGATTTTTTGCTTGGGGAGCATA
This sequence comes from Didymodactylos carnosus, assembly GCA_905250885.1. Taxonomy (NCBI): domain Eukaryota; kingdom Metazoa; phylum Rotifera; class Eurotatoria; order Philodinida; family Philodinidae; genus Didymodactylos; species Didymodactylos carnosus. The sequence goes on along the minus strand of CAJNOQ010004925.1, from coordinate 12,437 downwards.
GGCGTTAACTGCAGAAAATAATAAAATTATATTTAATCTCGTTCTATTACAAGAAAAAAAGAGCTATTTGTTGTGATGATTCATAGAGAACAAAAAATGAATCGTATCCACCTACATACACTTCAATGTCGTCGAAGAAAGAGAACACATAGGTAAAACAAAAAAAATGCGACTGTAGTTATACAAATTTTCTCAATTACAAACAAGGAATATTTTTACGCACCAGTACCTGACAGATGAACACATTTTATCATTTAACAGCAAATAAACACGAGTACACGAATAATCTACCAAGAATATTTATGTAATTGAGAAAAGTTGTGCAATAGTCCTAGAATTCTTTTTTAGGGATTAATAAATCCTATCCAAAAATAGTCAACGATATCCAAATTCAGGATCATCGGCAAAAAAAACGTTCTTCTATGAAGTTTATTGAGAATATACAGTCCACGTAATTTATGTTCTGCAACAGACAAACCACATGAAATATTTGTCCCATACTACCAAGTAGCCGACACTGAAAACATATTTATTTGTATGGCAACTCGTCGACTATTATCAACATGTAAACATTCGTCTGTACTAGCTGTTTGTAGAACGTACAAAGTTGCGTCAAATAATTTACCATTGATTGTATTTGGCTTTATCAAAAGAGTAAACGATTATTCAAGTTGATCCGCATAATTAGAATACTTTTTGTGTACGATTTCTACGTAATAAAACACAAGTTTGTTACAGATGTTTATCTTTCCTAAATGTCGAAAATGCTTTTCTTTTAAGTATCGAGATCTTTTGTACTTTTTTGTTATTAAAATTTTATCATACGGGCTTAATTATGCCATTTTTCTGGTCAAAATATTACTGTCCTATTTATAATATTACATTTACATAATAATACGGTTAAAACAAATACGTCCGAAAAAGGTTCAGCCATATCGAAGTTTTTCGATGAATGATGTGTAGAGACTGTAGAAATTGAAAAAATATTTCTATGAACAGATGATAAGGTTATACAAGAACAACCACGCCAGCTACATTCAAATATAGTATATCTGATACAAAACCAACAAAGCGAGGATTCAAGATATGAGCTAAATATGAAGCATCTAATTTTGTTTATGAAGTAGTTTATAACAACTCGTACAAATATATGACTTGTACCATCCACATGTACAATAACAACAGTAGCCACGCATAACAATGAAACTGTGAAAAAGTAAAACAACATGCACAACAAACAGATTTTGACAAATCAAAGGTGGTTGCTGTGGACTTTCATGAAAAAAGTAAGCTCATTCAAATAGATTTGCGGATGGTCTTTTTTCATTCGCAAATCTTTTCAATCAAAATAGTGACTGAAGTTGATTATGGCTGAACCAGTTGAGAACCATCAGACGCACACAGACGAGCTAATTCTCCATGCCCGACGAAGCTCCTGTTATTAACACAGTTTGATTTGAATTTGGCATAACTGATGTTTTATATCTGAAGACAAATAGTAACAATAATAAACACGCTTTCCGTTCCTTCATATTATACCTGTTCGGTCGCATACCTTTATTTCGATAATAAAAAATGTGACTAGAAACATGAGCGCTAAGCCAGCAATGTAAAGGTATATGTAAATATACAATCCAAAGGTGAGTAAACGCTACAATATATACTCTCTAAGAGAGATCTAGAAAAATGTGATGAATATGAAAGCGAGAGAGAAAAAATTGATGTATATAGATGATTCTTCTCGTTTCTGTTTCTTTTTTATTGAACGTTACCCCCTGAATCGAACTTCTTTTCCTGACACAACGATTAGAGGAACCGATCTAACAGGGTTATCGGGACTTGGAATATCTAAAGCGACACAAAGAGACTTTCTGATTGATAACCGATATTCAATAGGGTTTCGATCAATTAATCTTCAGCTATTCCAATGAATTGTATGTCCGGTCCCTTTAGTGTTTATGGATAGCTGCTTTCGTACATATTAACATTTTAAGCTCAGAGATTTCATGACCTGTACACTCACCGGATTTGCTCATTGCGTTAATTTGCTCTGTTATACAGCTAACTGCATTTATTTTTGCAGTTTTTGGCACTTCTACAGATCAATCACAGCCCTATGTAGCGGATGAATATAATAGGTATAATTCCCTTGACTTTAGTCTAGGGTCTTACAAAATGGTTGTCTGTGTGTTTGTGTTTGTGTGTGCGCAAAATACGGAAAAATGGCTGTCAGATATTCTATGGATAAGCGAATCACAAGAGACAACAGTAGATAATTATGTTTTACATAAGAGAGAAAATAATCAAAGAGATCATCTGAAATATTTACTGATGCAAAGACGTAAACAGCTCAGCAACCGTTTTCTGTGGGCCGGGAGTAGATGTCGCCAGATAGCAGTCAACTGTGACAATACAAAAAAAGTGCTCTACGGGTAATAAAATTGAGAGTGTATAGATAATCTATTATAACGAATCGATCAGAAATACTTCCAATCTCCTTGGGGTCTGCAGAGGGTGTGCAGAAAACCTTTTAAGTTTATATTACATTAGATGGTTTTTTGGTGGAATCACAGAAGTTCATAGCGTTTCTGATCTATACTGGTTGCGGACGCCGACAGAAGGGAAGCGTGAGCATTTTGAATTCAGAAGTAGTTTTAGACCTTTTGAGATTTTTGCTCTATTTATATTAGTTTACGAACCTTACACATGAAAACAGAAAAAAATCCAGAAGATATCTTAGGTAGGTTTCCAGCGAGCGCCGACCGAAGGGAGGCGTGAGCATTGTTTTTAATTCAGAATTATGTTTAGACTTCTAGAGATTCTTGGTTTATATATTAATATCAGACTACGAACCTCATACATAAAAAATGAACAAAACTCCAGAAGATGCCTTAGTTAGGCCCCCAGCGAGCGCCGAACGAAGGGAGGCATGAGGATTGTGTTCGATTTAAAAGTCACCAAAGGACGTGCGCTTGTGCATATCCAACTTAATAAAGTCAAGGGACCGAGCGAGTGGAGACGAGCGTTACCTTGTAATAACAGAGCAGGAAAAAAACTATTAGTTGAAAATATATATCCTTGGATAAATAGTATGAGCTATAATAAACGCGAATAATAGATGACACTAGTTATAGAAAGCTGTAATAGATAACACTAACAGAGTCTGATTAATTAAAGGATAATCAAATAAAACGATGCATAATTTGTTCACAAATTAAATTGAATAATTCTCTGAGCACCTAAAGAAATATGGTATTAACACTATAATATGGAAAAGCACCCTTTAACGCTGCATCTGTTCCATAACTCTAAACATGTCCGTTTTCCATTACCGTCTGTCGATCAAATGACACTGCGTGATTGGAACAGCGTTACGGGTGGCGCCAAACCAGTGGATATTCGGCGGTCGATGATCAATTTAACGAACGGATGTTGATTATTGCAAGCGGGTTTCTCAAACGACAACCATTATTTAATCATGAAGATCGGCTTAAATCGATTCTGTAGCTATCGAAATTTACATTGATGTGGTACGTGGTGCTATTAATTATGTACAAATTATTATTCGTCAATATTATATATTATTTATTGATTTGAATGAAACCACGTATGTATTGTTTTCTTTTTGCTCACATTCTTGTTGTATTAGGTGACTTTCTTAGACTATAAAAAAGTGTTATATGAATTGCAATAATCAATTCTTTCATATTAACATGATCGAATTTCAGCTCATTAAAGAATATTAATAACATAAACATCTATAATACAAAAATTTTCGTCAAAATAACAAAATCGTTATTTATATCTTCAAAGACATCGATCGACATACGAAAAATGGAATCTTTATGTGAGTTAAGAACTTTTAACAAAGACAGAACAATAATCTTCGAAACTTTCCGTCTCCATTAGAGCCTGATGGGGGCCTTGGGGTGTTTAGGTAATTGGTCACATGGCGGTGTTTTAATTATGTTTAAAAAACATTTCCATTTAAACGACTCCAGTACGGAGCTTAGAGGATGTATTGTTTGTGCTAAACTGGATGTGAATAATATCCCACTTGATTTGGTCGGTGTATATGCACCTAGTGATCTGGACGAAAGAAAATCTTTCTTTCTTCAATTACATCCATTTCTTCCATCTAGCAGATGGACATTAGTGGGAGGTGACTTTAATTGCCTATCTGACTCTGTACGTGACAGACATAATGCAGGTACATATACCAATAATAAATCTTTTCCGATTTTATTACACGAAGTAATCACACCTCTACAATTATATGAACTATATCGCTCTAAACACCCTCGTACTACAGTTTATTCTTTTCATGCATTAAAAACCGACTTTCATAGTAGGACAGATATGTTCTTTGGTACAAAATCTATAAGAAATATTACAGAGAACATCTCATATGAACCAATTGAACTATCTGATCATGATAGTTTAAAAATTCTACTTAATATATCATCTCCCGTATCATATGGTAGATGGATATGTAATGTTAATGTATTTTCTAGACAAACGTTTATGGACCGTTTTCATGAAATTTGGAAGATTTTTCTTTCTACTGCTGATTTTAATTCTATAGACTGGTGGTTGGACTTTAAAACCAGTCTTACACTCTTGTTACAAGACGAAGCTAAAGAATTGTTTAGGGAAAGCAGATTAAAAGTAAAATTATTACAAAAACAATACCGTCTTTTAGCTGAAATCCTTCACCGGGCGATTTCATTGAGATGGATAGAATCCATACAAACATACGTCAGCTTCTAGAAAAGAAAACAGAAGTGAATCTGTCTGGAATGTATGAAAAAGCTGCTGATGTGCTAGGCACCGCAGCTAAAATGAAGTTATCTAATAGCCAATCTAACCAGTCATTTATTTCATTTCTACTACATCCAACAAAAGGTAGTGTTAGCGCGATACCTGATATATTAGACGTAGCAACTAAATTTTATAAAGATTTGTATTCACCAAAATCCAATCATACATCAATATGGAATGATCTTTTTGAAGGTCTTCCTAAATTATCTGATAACGATCGGGATGTCATGGAAGGTGAAATTACAGCTACTAAATGTATGACAGCTTTAAAAGAAATGAAAATACGTAAAAGCCCTGGTGAGGATGGTATAACGGTTGAAGTATGGAAAGAGATCTTCCCTATAATAGGAGGTCATTATACACAAATGTTAAATGTATCGTTTAAACGTAATTGTCTTAAAAGTGGCTTTCTTAGAGTCATTCTAACATTGTTAAAAAAAGAAGGTTCACCTGAAGGTTCTATGAATATCAGATTCTATACAATATCGGAATTCTTAAATTCGTGGCAGCTCGGGGCAAAGGAGCTACGCGTAGGGTCATTTTTTTGTTATACCAAACTTCTGTCCTCTCTCATATCCGTTACTCAAGTATATTGACGCCTTTGCTCTCGGCTACTAGTTGTCACGAATCAGATTCCATCCAATTTCAATCATTAAAAATACTAATTTAGTTTCCATTTATATCACTAAAATCCATGCTATAGACATCCTACAACTGCCTCACTGGAAGGATTTGGCGCATATAATGCTTCTTAAATTTATCTTTTCTCTGCAATTTCTTCCTCATGTCGTATCGGTTTTTTCCTTCTTTGAGAAACGTAAAGTCCTTCAACATACCTAATCCACAAGTTTTCTCGTTCTCATGGTTTTAATTTAACAAATAATCTTGTAGAGCGATTGTTCCTAAATAGAACCACTTTTTGACTAGTGAAAAGTTTTTAATTCCTGCTCAGAAATTTCTTGGACAACATACATTAGTTTTTATATTACAAAGTGTAAAATCATCTCACGAGTTCAATGATGTAAAAATTTTCTACTTATCATCAAAACTGAGTGAGTTCTAACCGGCAGTTTGATGATGAGTCGTCTGGTTCGAATCAGGAGTACTGTTCCTAATTCGAACCAGCCAGCAGCCAGCGCAGAACAAGCAAAAACAGCAAAATTTCAGAAAACTGCTGGTTCTTGCTACCCGAATGTTAGATTTTCAATATACTCTTGTAACAAAAAATGTTCGCCACATCAAACCGAGTATAATTACAGCGGTTCAGCCATTAATTTCATTTCTATGCAGAGATATTAAATTATCTTTAGACATGTCTCTGGTTCGAATTAGGAACAATGTTCCTAATTCGAACCACTACACACAAAATGGCTAGAAAAACGAGTCCTAGTCAGAAAACAGAGTCTTCTTGCTACCCGAAGTTCGGAATCGGACTGTAACCGTGGAACAAAAGTTATTCATCAGAGAATAAGCTACAGTCTCATAGCGGTTGAGCCTTAACCAATAAAGTTTTACCTAGAGCTTTTAACAAAGACTTTTTCAAATGATTTTCTCATCTTATAGGGTAAATAATAAAGTGAAGGAAGTGATCGAAGAACCTAGAATAAGCTGCATATATATTCAGACCTTACTACATTATCTAATTCAGTCTTTAAACGGGAGTAGCCGATCTGTATTTGTTAAACAGCGACAATATGGCCTACATAGCTATTGTATTATTCTTGCTTTTAGATACTCGGAAGAGACTTCTGAATAACGAAAATATATGACCGGTCAACCAACTGGCCCGACCGGGTCAGAAATTTTTAGACCTTTTCCAGGACCGGTCGAGAAAATCTTGACCGGTTACATCTATGCTATGTAGGCTACAATCATTGAAGTTACTACTTTCTGTCTGGCAGGGTAACAGAAAAGACAGACGTTTGTTAAAAGACCAGTAGAGAAGATTGGTACATAACTTTGTTTTTTATCATTCGAATGACGATTTCAAAGTTCAATAACAAGATCTTGGTTTTTCGTAAACTACTTTCTTCTTTTCTCCGCATCATTTACCTCAGAGGTCAACAAAAAACTATGATATACTTTAGAGATCAGTCATACTGCTTAAAATTTTCTGTGATTTGACTTGCATCAATTTTCAAAAATTCTTACAATAAAAAAGAATATTTTCTTTTCAGTAGTTCCAGTAGTTCACTAGCAGTGTCCGTATCGAACATATTACAGAACTCTAATGCATATTCCTCCCGTAAATAAATAGCATCTTGTAGTACATCGTGTATAATCTAAATATAGAAAGAACAACATCGATTGATGGCTTTTAATACTCTCATAGAACATTGCTATACTTTCAATATTGTGGGGTTATGCGTAATTTCATTTAATGAGGATACAACTGTTCGATCAATACTGTTGTTATATAACAGAAAATCTTTTGATTCAGTTGAAATTTGTATCACGGCTGTTGTTGGATTAGAAAGTTTGAACCCCGCTAAAAGAAAAAGATATAAAAAAGTTACGTCAAAGGTAATACTATAAGATGAACCGGCCGCCTACTTCACACTCAAAACAAATAACATCCTCATTTTTTAAAGTTTCATCCAGCATTTTACCAAAAGCTTGCTCATTGTCAACTTTAACAAGTGGTGGCAGACAGAATGGAGGATGAAAAATTTCTTCCATGAACTTATCAAAAACTGAGGTACAAATCAAATATGTTAGACACCACAACGGGCGTGTACAAATATTAAGCATTGAGACGCAACAGAGCACGTCTTTAGCTCTGTGAACACTAACTAGAGTTAGATACAGTTTTATTGTTAGTGAGAACCACGACACTTCTGCGAATCGACTCTTCCGCGAATTTTTCATAATACAAATTTAGGTATTTCTGGCAACTTGTGGTGCGTTCAGTAATATCCGTTGTTTTATTAATTTTCCCAAGTTAGTTTTTTTTACATCTATTTACAAAAATTCGTGGAAAAGTCGGAGTTCTGTTAGCGGAGTAGTCGGTGAATCAGTGACAACAGTCCGTAGTTTTCGACTACCGCTCTTTTCTCCTTTTATGAGTCAACGTTTTACACTGATTTATAACTAAAAAGGTCAGAGTTCTTATGGGTATATACAAACCATTAACAGACTCATCACAGTGGCAAGCAATAAACTTAGTTGTAATCATCGATCGACTAATACATATAAATTATCTCAACATTCACAAATTCTTCAATTAATCGTTTTATTTAAACACAGCATAATATAGAAAAATAGTAAACTTATGAAAGTATTTTCATTTCACTGACAAATATAAAAATAAGCAAAATAATTAACAACACAACACGAAAAATGCTACATAATGAGTTTTTCACGAATAAAGAAAACGATGGCAAATCACAAAAATTTAAACTTAGAAAAAGACAACCAGACTGTTGGAATTGAATTAATTGTTTGTTACACTGTTGGAAACAAACAATTAATTCAATAATATCTTCGTTAGCACAATAATCGTAGTGTTTGCTTAAAGTTAAAATAAGAATATGAAATATATTCAGCCGTGGTTACAGAATACGTTTTAATTACCATTTATCACCTATTCTGTTGTGTAAATCACAGTCGATGAACTTTTATGATTAATTACTGTTTGTAAACAGCGTTGAACAGCCTGAAGATAACCAAAGTAAAAGAATTATGTCAAAAAAATTGAATGAAGCATAATACTTACATATAGTTGGTACATATTGTTGTGTAAGTGTTTTTTTCTCTTCAATTTTTTCTACTAAATTTCTGTCATAAAGCACTCCATCAGAGAAACGATCAATCTTTAGAAAATAACCACTTAAGCCTCCCTTCCCCAAATCAGAAACGCATCTTGATAACCGTGAGTTAGATTTCAACCAGAGTTTCAGGCAATGTTGGCCTTATGATTGTACTTTTTCTGTAAAATGTTTGCGAAGTCATCTATCAGCGTTTAAGAGATGCTGCTCTAGGGGTCAAAATGCGGCTGTTCGCTGATGCAAGATTTCTCGGTAACGAAATACCTCGAAGAGCTCGAGAAGGTCTTAAAATGACGAAAACACACGTGACTAGAGGATAATGGAGCCAGATTTTTGATATTTTACTTTCACAACTAATGGTAACCGCCAAAAGGCAAAAATCCAAAGCGGTCTCATTAACTTGCATAAAGATGTTTGTCTGACCACGAGTCTAAACCAAAAATAGAAAATCGAGCTCTATTAGCTTCTAAGCACATGTGTCTCCAACATTTTAAGACATTCTAGAACTCTTCAAGATGTTTCGTTACAGAGAAACCTGTTGTTATGGAAAATGGATGAAAATGATATAGCAGAACAACCCAAGCAAATGTCACCTACGGGAAAAATCCAGATACATTTCGTCTGTAATCGGACGATACACGACTAGTTGCCATCTAGATTACTAGTTGCAGTATCTCTATTTTATGATTTCGATACTCTTGTTTGAACTGTAATAGTTTGAACAAACGTTCAAACTGATAATATATTGATCACAGTACTAACTCTTTTCAAATTCTAGCATTATACACTCAGACATTTACCAAAATACTTTACACTGACTTTATGAATGTTTCAAGTCTAGTGTAAAAAGAAATACTGTCATACGGTTAAGGATGAGGATATCAACTCGTCTGAAATTGCAGGGCGGTTGATGTTGGTTCTGCTGATTTTGCAAATTATTCTGACTGCAACATGATTTAAATATTCAACGCCCAAAATGTTGTTGTTGTCGTTAAAAATGTCCGTGTATAAGAATTTATTTTCTGTTATTTTTACTCGGCACCTAATAGAGATACAATAATGTTCGTTTAAAAGCGAAACTACTAATTTATAATATTTGAATGAATCCAGTGACATTTAACGGAAATCATATTTCTTATATTTCGCTGCGAGACATATACATACCTCCAATGAACTGATGGCTCATCTTGTGTCGTAGTATATCAACTGGCACTCAAAATCTAAAAACATGTTTGGCGAAAAATGGTCTGCGTATTCGAGTTCTCCATTGTCAAGTATTTTGGACAGCGCATATTTTTTGTAGAATTCCTGCGAGATTTTGACCAAAAAAAGTTTAAAAAAAATTCTTCAGAACGCCACTCGAATCTTGGTACGTGAAAGTAATAATACATATATCATTTACCAACCAAGTATTAATCATAACGGCGTCTTGATTCCGTTTCTCCAAAAACAAACACATCACATATCAAGAAAACATAACAAGAAATCCATCTAGTGTTGATACGTAGAAAAATAACACACACAGATATACATTCAAATCAGTATGAGTAAGAATACTGGCGCTATTATCAACAAAAGATAAGCGGTTTTTCGCTACTTAGATGAAATACAAAATAATTATATGCAAATGTAGAAGGAATAGCAGCAGCAACAGCAAGACCAAAAAAACTTTACTTACTAAACAAAACAAATAAGGTTGTCGTTGAATTTTCGCTATTATTTATTTGTGCAGAAAACTTCTTCTAAATAAAGAAAGAGATGAAGTATAAGGAAGGACGTTGCATGTACTGCAGTTAAAGATTCGTGAAGGTGGCAAAGTGTTATTGTATTTAATACACTCTGCCCTTTCCTGAAATGGAAGGTGTACCAGTAAAGCGCGTGATTCTCGTTTTCTAATCTTGATCTCAAACTGTCATGTCACCTGTAGCCCCATAAACAAGTTTTCATTTTCTGGAGGGAGAGAAAGCCGTTGTCGAAAAGATATGACGTAACGACATAACAAGTCTCGATCATGGAACAGTACATCATATACAGAGGCAACAGCAATTGCAGAAGTGTTGGAAAAAGTTCCATATGTAAAATGACAGGAATTTAAGTACATGAATAAGTCTGTGAGATGAAGCAAGAAAGCCTCCTGCTGCTCAGGCTCTCATTGTCCACCACTTTCAGCAAAAGTTTTGATAGTATTTAACAGTCCACCTTTCGGTCGTAAAATCTGTTTGGGCAAAACGTGTTCCTTAAACTTCTAATGCTTATATTATCGACACAAGGCAGCGCAAAGAGAAGTCTTTTGACTAAAATGTGGAGTTTTCGCAGATTAGTCCAAAAACTTCTCTTCTGAGAAGAGAAAGAGGTATTGTATCGCAAAAGGAGCAATAATTATATTTTTGTATTTATTCGTCCTTAGAACAGCTTTTTCTTCATTTGTTCTTGTTACACCCTTTTTTGCATATAGCGAACAGGAAAACAGCTTCAGAAAATGCAGGATAATCTTTATCCAAGTATTGTATAGATCGAATATGAAAACAAAAACTATTTATCAATCGTTTACAGTAACAGTATAAAAGTTTCAATAGATAAAGCAGATTTGTCTTTGTTATCTCTACGTCTACCTCTGGAAATGGCAGTAAAGCTTCTTTATCTATTTTAGAAGCTTTAACTGATATGGTATATCATCTAATTACAATATATTATATTTTTGATATTGGGCTCACAAAACAGACACGTTCAATGTGTGAACTATTCCATTTTTATATGCCTAGTGATTTTAGATCTTTAAAATTCAGATTTTTGCGTGAACCAACGTTCTACCTGAGAATGACCTTTGAGCATCCCAAAGGCCGTAGGGACGAGGCGTAGCATGAGAGTCAGTCACCACATAAAATTTCATTTTCAGTGCTTTGTGGACGAATGTGCAATCATTAGATTGTAGTAAAGGTAGTCAAATTGCACGTCGCATAGATTGTTCCATTCTAGAATCACTTTAAGAAAAGAACGAATCCTTGTTTAATACAGCCATAAGTATCCTCAAAACTAAAAATTAAATTTTACGGGGCGACTCAGTCTCATGCTACACCATCCTCCTACCGCTCTTTAGATGCTGAAAGGCCTTTATCAGCTTTCTATAGAACCTTTAAAGGACTAAACAATTTTTTGTATAAAATAGATATTTTGCTTATTGTTCTATTTCAGACCTAGTACTTGATGCTTATCTGAACTTTTCTCAAACCTCTGAGACCGAAGAACCGAAACTAATCAGACTCTAACCTGTTAGTTATTCCAAGTCATTGTCCAAATCGATATCTGCAATGGGCGCACGATCATCTAACATCCGTAAATATCTGATTATCTAAGGGCAGACACGGATCAACAAAAGAAGCTCATCCTGCTTGCGGGTGAGAGCATAGTAAAAGAGAAAAGTAACCTGGTCTCCTTTAAAATATGATCCGTTTTTCCACCCAGTTGAGATCTACTCCTTTCTTATCTCTTTTTATCTATGAGAAAGCGTCGATGAAAAGCTTCTCATTTAGCCATTCTCCTTTAGAGAACTAGTATCTTTTTTCATGTGTTATCAGATTTGTTTGATCTTGGAAGATTATATTCTTTTTTCCGATCAGTCTTGGAGCGGAGTTTTGAAGACGAACTGTCTTTAAAATAAACGAAGTATATCTGAAAGCTGTCTGCTGAACGAGATGCCGCTTGACCTGGCTTATACGTCTGACGTTTAATCTAAGCATTTATTAGAGATCAATCGCCTGGGCATTATAGATCTCGATTCCCAATATAGTGAATACAAAAAGCAAACAAGAGAGAATGATAAAAAGGATATAAAAGTTACACAAAAAGGAA
>CAJNOQ010004924.1:0-16403 GCA_905250885.1 Didymodactylos carnosus | reverse complement strand
ACTCATCGAAGGAGTTCATTACTAGTCGATCATTATATACCATTCGATAGCGCTTTTCAAGGACTACATTTACTACTGTTCGAATTCAAAAAAGCTCACTTGTCGATTTTTGCTCAAATTTCCGCCTTAATGCCCACTGTGTAGTGTGTATGAAGTATGTTATACATTTGTCAGATAATGTTAATAAATTGTAAGAAGAACATTCTCTCTCTTTTTGCAATTTATTTCAACTCTGTTTTAATATAGATGATATAAACTTGATGTTAGACGGTGTGTCAATTTTCATGTGTTTCTTTGTATGAATTTTCTTAAAATATCGAATGCGATGTTTTAATTTCGTAGTCAATATCGAAAAGATATTATATTACAAGATACATTAGAAAAACAAGTTTTGCTCCCAATGAAGTCCTAACATTAAATATGCGTGTTATCAATTAAGAACGTATTACAATTAAATGTATCGATGTCTTGTTATTCCATTACGACGACTATAAATTTTATATTGTGTCATCGTGCCTCATATAACATATATTAATGATGAAAAACGTATCAGAGCGACATATTGTATCATGACATAAACGTCCAACATGCCATCAACATATAAATATCATAGTAAAACAGCTACATCGATAAACATATTACTTTATTATGAACTAAAATTTAAAATCCAAGTGAATGAACTTTTTACTGATTTTGATTCCACAATACCATGTGGCACAGCATTTCAATCAACAGAATATAAAACAGAAATTTTGTCTTTCTTAACGCTAGGAACAAATGATAGAATTGATCCAATAAATGATGTTGAAGAAGAGTTACTATCGAGTTACCAATCTATTTGCGCATTGATTAAACAATTATATTTTTCTAATTGACCTTTAAAATAAATCAGTTGTCGTTTTATACTTTGTATCTACTTATGTGATTGTAAAGATTCATTCATTCAAATTTGTCCTGAATACTAGATAACAAAAACAACCTATTCAAACATACTATGTCGATAAAGAAACTGGACATTGCTGTTGGTTGTTATTGTAAAGTCAACAGCTATTATTTGAAACAACAACAATACCGAGACAAAGTGAAGAAATATATATATATATAGCAGTAACAATAACAAAAAATTAAACAACAAGACACTTATTGTAGATGACGATAGATACGTACACACAAAAAAGTAACATGTGTTATTTGTAAAATGTCGATCAAAATCATCGGCCAAATTTATTTAGACAAGTAGTAGCAAATAAAAAACACTCGATTATATAGTACACAAAAGAATCTAAAACACTGTATTACTTGAATATAATACACTTGACAATACAATCACTTGACAGGAAAAAATAATCTTGCATAATTTTACGAATATTTTGAAAGAAAAACATTCAGTTGTAAGATTTATATCAGTGACTAAAAGGTGTTATGTTCACAGTCTGTGTGTCATAGTGTATTTATCTATTCTCTGTATTGTTCTGGTCAAAAAAGCTCATTTGAAAATAATTAGAAAAAATATGATATTTGTGATTTTGTATCAAATTCTGATATCTGAATCTTGATCAAAAATGTTCTATATCCACGATTAGATCATGCAGATATGGTTAATTAAAATTTATCTATATAGCATATAGAAAACGATAGTTCATAAAACATAATCGATGACATAACGTAAATGTAATAAAATGTGATTATACATTGACGATCGTTTAGTGTGAATGAATACTCACATACAAATCTAACGGGAAAAAAAACTATACTACAAAAAAGCATTTGTGTAAATGTAAAAATATACAATTCAATTTAGCTAGTAATAGTAGATAAAATACAATTAGAAGTGTATGGTTCTTATTCGAATCTCATAAGTTCAAAAGTCTGTTAAATTCTATCTTTTGAATGAACTTTGGATATTAGCTAATAATAATATAAATTATTTAATGTCATTTGAACTATAGTGTCAATTTTATTATTCAAAAAAACTATAAAGAAGAAGACAACGACGACAAAGACAAAGAAAGAAAAAAACTGTGCCATTAAAAATGAGCAGAGCAAGTACAAACAAAATCGTGCACATTTTAAATAGAAACAAACAATAAAAAAAACGAAAGAGAAACATTGTTTTTATTGCTTTCAAACCCCTTTTGTTCATCACTTTTCCTCGATCATCAAGATCTTTTTGGTGTGTATGTGTGAGAGCAATCATCATAATTGGGAACAACAACAAAATAATATATCTGACGAAAGACAAGGAAAATTCACAAGCAAAAAAAAAGCACTTAAATCATGCTTAAAAAACAAATAAATAAAATAGACCCCTATATTATATGATAAAAAAGAAAACACAATAAATAGATAAAAAAAGGCACAAACGTTAGTTTTTGATCATTAAGAGACAAGGACGGACTAAAGAGAAAGAAAAATACACGTAGTTTTAGTTTTTGATAGACATAGATATATATAATTTATATACAGTGACACGCATAAAAACACGAGTTCTTTGGCTCTTCAAGTTTTGTGTTAAGTACTTAAAGTACATTAAAAATTAAAAATCGACGGCTATTTTTTTGAAAGAACATTTTATATGAATCGAATTTGGAAATAGCCAATATTGAGACATCGTTTAAACGAGAAAGAAAGAAAGAATGTTTTTTGTCACCTCACAAAATTTTTAAAAACAAAAGATTGTCTAATCGCATCCAACAATACGAACGACTCATGAATGAAAAGAAGTAATTTTGCTAAAAAAATTAAACTTTCAAATACGAAATTATCTTTTTATATATAAACATTTTTGTTTACTATCTTCCTATTTATGAAATTAAAAAGTGAAGATTATAAAACACAACTAAAACATACTTTATTATTTTCATCGAATAGGAAAAGAAAGAAACAAACAACTGAATGAATGCGAAAACAAACGAGAAAAAAACAACAATAGAAGGAAGACATGCATACTAATATTTAATAAGAATAAAATAAAAAATAAAAAAATGCTTTCTCTTTTAGCTCACAGATATAAATGTAGATGGTGGAGTATCAAAATAAAAATCACGTTGTTTGGTATTTTCACGAGCAAATTTGTCTTCTAATTCCTAAATAAAAAATAAAAAACATGAATTAGTTTATTGTAAAATTTGTATTAAATATGGCGTGCTGTATTAGTAGAATAATTAAGATTAAATTCCCAAATAGAAAAGATATGTTGAGCACAGCAAATCATCGTTTAAAGCAATGATTTTTGTTTTAATAATCACAAGACGCAATAAAACAAAATAAAACACACAGATAGAATTATGTGTAAATATTTGCGTGTTGTTGATGAATGAAGAGGATAACAAAAAAAAAGCACAAAAACTGTGTATGTATATAGAATAATATGGTGCATTCCCAAAAAAGAGAGATGATGAGTGTTGTTGTTGTTTTTTTACCTACTCAAAATAGTATACTTTCACTTTTATCACTTATATCATGAAATTGTATATCATCTACTAGATCAACGCCAGGCCATGAATGCCATGATTGCAAGAGGCCCGGTGTTGAACGCAATATAACAGGTGCTGGAGACTGTTTTTGTTGTTGATAGTGTAATTCAACGAATGATTTATTAATAGGTACTGTCAATGGGGAAATTTTTCGATAGTAAGTTGTCTTAGAAATATCGTTATTCGAAAGGATAGATGAAGATGAATAACGATATTGACCTGGTTGAATATTATTTAATTTGTTTAAACGAAAATCAAATACAGATATTGTATTTAAACCGTTTTGAACTGCATTACGACCGCCCATTGAAGACTGAAAAACAATGATAGAAAATAAAATGAAAGTGAAAAAAAAAATTCAAAACTAATAATTATGGTTGCAAATTATTCATTATAGCATAGCGAGCATTAACTACGGATCTAGAAAGTTAAAGAGCAAAAAAATTTATAACATATACACAATGGTATCGACTTTCTAGATCCGTTATAGGACCAATCACCATTTTATACTAATTTATGTTATTAAAAATAAAAAAAAAAGACGATCAAGCCATTCAATGATGGTCATCATACACACATCACCGATTTAGTATCAGCTATATTCTGTTTACCTTATGTTTTATTGTGTGATGTTTTTTTTTTTTTTTTTATATGATAAAATAGAAATAATAGTGATTTTATAGATGAACAACAGAAAACAATGTTGATTTGTGTCGAGATGAAGATGGATCTCCTCGAGGCAATGTTGCATAATAACTATAACTTGATATTTGAGGTAGATCAGTAGATGGATCAAACGATGCACGATTTTGTCCTGACAAAGAATATGCTCGTGTGTGATTATCAACTGTAAATGGAGATGTTCGTTTTTGATCAGGAAATTGACAGTATAAATTTTGATAGGATAAAGATCTTTGAGGAAATGATTGAGGATAATTTTGATAAACATTTGAAGTTTGTTGAACTTGTTTTTGTTCATTGGTAGTTAATGGTCGAAAATTTGGATCCAATAAAACATTCAATGATGTTTCATCAGCATTATAAACAAATGTTTGATGTTTACTCTCTTGTTGTTCATGTTCAAGTTTTTTAATATAATCTCGAAAATAATTATCTTGATCGAAATATGATGATGGTAATGGTGAATGCGAAGGACGATTTATTTGTTGATGAACAGAAGTTTTATTTGTATTCATATCGGAAAAATAGTCGTATATTGAATCAGATGGTGATGATGATCGATGGTTACCTCTACTACTTGGACTTAACCAAAATGCATGCAACGCATTTTCAACATTCTGAAGATTTTTATTAAACTGATCAATCTAGAATTATTATTAGATGTCTATACTCATTACCAACGCGTCTGTACTTCATTAAAAGGATATATTTTTAACTGAAACTTATTTAGTAAAAATGATTTAGAGTACTAAATATTATCGTTTAAATACTAGATGTTCTGTCAAAAAATATATTTCTTTTTAAGAAGATTTTATCTTTTTCAATTTTTAAAACTTCTGTTCTTATTAATTGATAACGGTTTAAAATAATATTTTCTGTTTCTAAAATTGTAGATGTAATTAATATGTTTTTTCCATTTAAAACAAGAATCAATATAATATACTAAGAGAAACTAAGGAATGGATAAGAAAAAAAAAATCATATATACACTAAATAATATTAGATAGATCGTACTACAAAACTTAACTCATAATGATCTTTGTAGTCTAGTTTTAAATCAATTCAGACTCAAATATTCATAAAA
This sequence comes from Didymodactylos carnosus, assembly GCA_905250885.1. Lineage (NCBI taxonomy): Eukaryota > Metazoa > Rotifera > Eurotatoria > Philodinida > Philodinidae > Didymodactylos > Didymodactylos carnosus. The sequence goes on along the minus strand of CAJNOQ010004924.1, from coordinate 11,162 downwards.
CGATATTATCTTTACTTACCAATTTTCGTGATTTCTGTGTATTACGAAATTCAACCCAATCGCATTCAAATGTTGATTGTAATTCTTGTAATTTTCTCGTTTCAAAATCAACACATTGTTCAAGTTTTTGTCTCTAAACATACACAACAGTACACATATTTTATTAATAAATGATAGTTTTAGAACTTATTGACATTTAAATGAATATACAAAACTGTTATCAATGCTACTATCCGTAATAATTAAATAAATAAATAGTGATATTTTTTGTGTTTTTATAACTAGTCTATCTCTCACCTGTACAGTAAGAAGTTCATTTCGAGTTATTTGATGTTTGGCAATTAAATTTTGTACTGAATGTCGATGTTTGCCTTTTAAACGTTCTTCATGTACACGTCGTTTTTCATTTTCATCATTTTCAAACTAGAAGTAGTATAGAAACAATATATAAAATTATTTTTAAATTAATTGATAATAATACTTTTTTTAATAAAATTTTTTCATCTTCAAATGATGTTTTATTAATTAATAATTGTTGTTTAAATTGTTTCATTCTTGTTTTTTGCATTTTTTTCCATATTCTTGGCCATTGTCTTTTATCTTCTTGTAATTTTTGTTCTAAATTATCACGATCAAATCGACCTTGTTCATCTAATTGTTGTAATTCTTTTTCAGCTTGTTGATTTAACATTGTACGAAATAATGAATAAAATGCTTTTGTTTGTTTTCTTAATAAATCATATCTGGAACGTAATTCGACTAAAAAACAAAATAATTATAATTTTTAATCTATTAAAATGAATAAATCTTACCTTCATCTACTTCCCATAATGCTTGCTCTTTTGTTTTTAATAAATTTTGTCTTTCAGTTAGAAATTGACGTTCTAATGCTTGAATACGTTGTTTATGATAATTTTCAATTGTTTTTAGTTGTTGTTCAAGTTGTGTTTGTTGATTATCTTGATATTGTTTTTCTTTCATATAAAATTCATCTTCTTTTTCGGTCAAATAACGTTTGATTTGGTCTTTACGATCTTTCATTGTTAACGATTGATTACCTAAACGAAAATTTTTTATTTGATAGCTCAAAAAGTATTCATAACAGAAAAATAGGTAAATAATGCGACTTTCTATTATACATCAATACTTACCATTGGTATGTCCAATCATATTTACACTCATTGCTCCGTTATATGTTTGATGATGATATGAGGGTTGTTGTTGTTGTGATGCTGTTTCATAATCACGTCTGATTTGTTTTAGTTGTTCTCTTAGTTGTTCACGAAATTGTTTTAACTCTTTGTCATTATCTAATTTAATTGTTTTCATTTTTTTATTATATTCATTTGTCAAAAGTAACATTTCTCGTTCAATTTCCGCCTTTTGTTTTTGTTCCATTGTTTGTAATTCAAAATCGTATTTTTTACATAAATCCTCACGTTTACGTCGAAATTCTTGTTTTTGTTCTTCAATTTCATATTCATGACGTGTAAGTAGTTGTTGTCGACGTTTTTCTTCCAAATGATATAGACGACGAAATTCACGATTTGCCTCTTTTCTAAAAATAAAAGTAAGAAGGAGAATAATAAAAAATAAAGAGTAATAATAATACATTACCTTTCTGTCAATCGTCTTGCATAATCATTGTGTGGTTCAACTATTTTTGTTGTGACAATTTCTTCTTCTTTTCCATCAACAACAAATCGTCGAGTTGTCCGAATTGTTCGTCGACGAGTCGCTCTTGTCTTAAAAAAGTGAACAGAAAATAAGGATATTCTCTTCCTCTTCCTGCTACCGTTATCAGTATGTGGTGCTAACAAATTTCTTAGAGGTTTATCAATTTGGAGTAGCTCGATATCATTCCTCCCGTTGACAATCCTCAAACGTAGTCATCAATTTATTTACTAACCATCAATCGCAGATCTGAACATTAGGTTAGTCTATCGCAGAGTTTTTTGCCCAATTACTTGATGATCTAACGGCCAAGGGATGCTGTTGCTACAGATTTCGTCGATTTTTTTTGCGGCAGTTTTATCTTGCCTTAAATACATTGCAAAAGAATTACGAAAGGAAGATTTTTTTTGTTAACCGCTAGATCATGAATTCTTCATACACATTTACTTAACAAGCACTCGCTTTCTGACAAGTCCGAGAAACTATGTTGCAAATTCATAACGCAGTATGTTACTGAACGGGTGAGCTAAGGCACACAATTTTGTTTAGCTTGCCCAATGTTAGTACAAGACTCGTCGGTATTGCAATACGAACGTAGGATTTTTAAAATACATGACGGCACAATGTAACCGTTCAATCAAGCTGTTCAAACATAAAAATAGATAGATAATTTTGAAAATGTACCTGACGGTAAGATGCTGTATCCGACGAATCTTGGCTTTGATTCGAGCTTGTGCTTCTCAATGAATCATGTCCACCAGCTCCGTTATTATTTGTCGAACGATGCACTTTATTATAATAATCAGGGTTTCCATTTGTACCTCCATTTTGCTGATAATTTAAAACTAGTTGACGTGATGTTGATGGTGATACACTTCGTGCTTTTGCTGCTATTGTACTAAAATTATAAACAGAATTATGACTGTTGCTATTAACATTGTTTTCGAAATGCGGCAGTTGTGCTTGGGGTTGTATCTGTAAATGATGTTGAATATCAATAGACCGACTACGTCGCTGATCGTATAACATTGTTGATGAGGAAGATGGCGGTGTTGGATAACTAGAAACTGCAAGTGATGAAGTTGCTGGTTGGTGAGAAAGATAGTCAGGATAATCAACATCAACATCTGTTTCGTCGTTTGTTAGATCAGTAATTACGGCAAGGATAACCTAAAAATGCAATCAACAAATAAAAACAGGATCTATCAACTGCTTAAAAACAAATTCATTTTACCTCTGGTATTGAAGGCTTTTCAAAATCAGATTGTATTACTTCTTCAATTAGACTGTTAACGTATACTTGACAAATATCATCTAATTCTCGATCCGTTGGCTTGACATCCTCCATATTTAGCCGTCCAACTTCGATTCGTGGCGATGGCTGACGTTCATTACCATTTATGCGTACCGTTGTGACACCAACTGATGGGTTTTTGTCCATAGATGATAATAAGGGCGGGGGAGTTGGTAGTTTAACTTGGATCGGTGATGGAGGCGTAACGATTTTTGCTGGTATTTTTGTCTGTTGTATAGTTGGTGCTGGCAACTTGTTGGTGGCTGGTGGCAGAGAAGATTTTGGAATACTGGGTTTAGTTTCAGATGGTGACCGTTGCTTGGTTGGAAATTGCGTAGTAATAATCATAGATTCTCGTTTTAAATTAGGCTTTTGCTGCTGCTGATCGCCATTGCTCGGTGTAAATGATGAATTTAACTTAGTCGGTGGAGACTGAAGGTGTGCAGGTAACGGAGGTGCAACAGGAATAAATGAATTATTATTATTAGACTTCATCGAAGAAATGGATGTGGGCACTGGTGGAGGTTTCGTAGATAAGCTAAAATAATCAAAAGATGATCCAATATTTGCCCTAAAAATCCCACCTCAGAATGCAAAACTTACTTAGATGTGGTGGATTGTACTGCTACTTTCGGTGGTTTCTTTTCGTTCTCTTTTCCTTTTGTGACTTCATCTGGAATTGGTTCGGTACTTGACAATCTTCGTATTTTTGTCAGCACAATTCCATCGCCATTTTCATTTGCGTCACCATTTGTATTTTCATTACCATCGATAGCAATAGCCAAATTGGCACCCATTTCTTCATCATCATCCAAATCATCTTCGTCATCCTCACCGTCCATCAGTTCATCATTTGGACCTGTAAATTGTTTTAAACTGTCATCGATTGATGTGGTCGATGAACGATGATGATTGGTCGTTTCATTTAACGGCAGTTTTGACGATGTTGGTTGTTGATCTAAAATGACACGAGATTCTAACATTTACATTATGTATAACCCAGTAAAAAGCTTCTTAGCTCCTCTCTGTATAGAAGAATCTTACTTGTTTTGGTGTCAATAACATCCTCCTCAACAACATCAACGATTGGTACAGCTTTATATTCTTCTAATAAATATAAAACTGGCTGATTTGTTTTTGAATTAATAACAAATGGATGCTGTTTTAATTCTGTTGTTGTTAACCGTTGATTTGGATCACGTTTTAAACAACATGATAATATATTTGAAAATTCAGCACTCCATTTTTTTATTTCACTCAATGTTGGCGGTTCACCCTGACGAATTTTAGCTCCCACACGTTCAGCTTTCATTTCATGATGTGGTGGATCCATTTCAGCCATTTCGATGAGTGTAATAGCAAATGACCAAATGTCAACACGATAATCATACGTATTACTCGTATTCGCTTCACAGAAAAATACTTCCGGACTCATCCTAAACACAAAATAACAATATTTTGTTTTTTTAACGAGTAATAGACAGTATACATGTTGATTGATTGAGAAAGATGAGGATAGAACAGAAAAAAGCAAAGCCCAAAAGAACAGTACACAGTTAATGGAATCGAACGCTTGAACTTTAAATTCAAATGTAAAGAATTTACTTTTGGACTAAATTATCCGAACGTAAACTCTGAGATGTTCTCCTCTCCATCTTCTACACTGATATAGTGTGTTCTACCTCTATTGTTCAATCCATACAGCTTATATCTTTGATCAGTGACCAAAGCTTGTATACTCTGTGATGCCTTATAGAGAGATGTTGTAGATAGATATACGTGTGATATAGACAGTGAAACTATGTTAAATAAAACCTTACCAGTAAACTGTTCCTATATATTCATTTCTTGTTTCGTTTAAACTCGAATTTTTAACTGATACTCCAAAATCAGCTAATTTCACACGTCCATCTTCTGTTAGTAGAACATTTGAAGCTTTTATATCACGATGAATAACAAATTTAACATTATGTAAATAATGTAAGGCTTCTAACAACTCGTGTGCAATAAATCGAATTTGTTGTTCATTCAAAGCATGATCTAGCGTAGTCATAATATTATCAACTGCTCCAAAATAACAATATTCCAAAAATATGTATAATTTTTGATCATGATAATAAGCATCATAAAATTTAATGATATTTTCATGTTGACACTCATGTAGTATATCAATTTCAACTGTATGTTCGGCTAATTCATCTTCTGGGCATTCATCGATGACCTTAGCAGCCGCATACTGTTTCAATTGTTCACTATAAGCTTGATAAACTTTTCCAAATGCACCATCGCCTAATTCTTTCACTAATTTCCATTCTTGTAATGGTGAACGTTCATTTAATAGTGATGTATACTTTTTCTTCTTAAATTTATCATCGTTGGGTGTCGAACCAAAAATATTACGAAGTCGTTTCAACATAATTCTTTATAAAAAAATAAGTGCAATAATTCTAGCCAGGCGAAGTTAATTTATCAGACATCCTTAAGTAGAATACAAAAAAACTAATAATCTAAAAGAACAAACAAATGATTCATTTTCTTGAAAGAAATCGCTTTTTTCAACATTTTAATAAAAAAAACTTTTGATAAAGTCATGCGGTATGAGACAATGCAAGTTACATTTAAAAATAAAGAAAAAAATAAACAAATAAATAAAATAGCTAGGCGTAAAAGTTAAGGCGTGAGCTTACGCCTAGATCATACGCAATTCTGGTATTGGTTACTATTTGTAAAGAGTAAAAGTATAGAAAATATTTATTACTAAATTTATAGGAATTGTTAGAGAAAAAGTTCTTGAATTACTTTGTAAAGCGAATCTGAACGCAGTAAGTGTAAAATTTCTAACAAGTGGTGTTACCGTAGAGGTTCAACATTATTTCTTATTGGATATAGTTTTAAGTGAAGGCTCTATGTACATAAGTTACATTATATATATGATGATTAAAATATCGACTGTGAAGCTTTTAGTAACAGATGAAGTCCAGACATTCTTGAAACAAATCATTTGCTCATCCGCGCATAGTATGAGATGAAAGGCTTTCAGTCTGTAAAACGGTGATAGCCGGAGGTGACTTAGAACTACCTCTACCGTTATGAAGGTAAAGCCCTCAGTTTATTAATCCTAAGTCAGTTAATTTTTTCGTACCTAGTAAACACAACCGACCGAGAAAAGAATTTACAAAACTTATTACTACTTGAATTAGCAAATACAAGAAATTTTAAAATATCTGCCGTAAGATGTCGTTATTAGTTATATATGGGACATCTGACCTTTTTTTTAACAAAAACAAAATTCATTCACTAGTGCTCGTCTAGGACGTTTTGAAAGGGTATGAGAAAAAGAAGTTTTTCCCTAACTATTTGATCATTTTTGAGGTAAACAGCAAGATGAGAAGTGCTAATGATTCTTTTAAGCTAAACTTAGTATCTGGTATTAGATTGATCGGTTCGATAATTTGTTGCAGTTTTGTGTTAGGAAGAAGAAATACGTATGGATAATGATATGAGCTCAAAACGACATGGTTAATTTTTTTCCTATCTTTCCACCTCTTATTAATTTTGCTTCGTAAATTGTGATGATATTCCTTTTTCTTTTTCTTTCCTTCTTTTCCATCTGGAAAAGATCTATACTGTTCTTCGTTTGATATAATTTCTATAGAAGATTTTTCAATTTTTTTTTGTGTTGCAGCTTGGTAAAAATATTTTTCAAGATTCTTCATATTACAGAATCTCTCTAAACAAAAAAAAGTGCCCATCATTGATAAGGAAAAAAAAGATCTTAGAGTGGAAAAAAGTGTCGGTTTTTTTAGAAACAATGACAATCTCTCTCTTTCTCTCGTTCGTTTTTAATAATAAAAACACATTTGGCTTGAAACTCGTGTACTGCGAAAAAGAAACAGTTCATCTGGTATTGCGACGATCACTTCTTCATCTTCTTCCTCTTCAGGCCTACTTTGATCGGAGAAAAAATAAAAAGCAAACAATTTTTGTTTCATGTTCATCTTTTATCCGTATGTAACAGAGAAAAAAAAACCTTTTATGCATATCTAAATTGAACTATTGTATTAATATTATAGAAAAAGAAAAAAAGTTCAATGAAAAAAAGCCAATAGAGATAATTTCAAACGGCGACAATAACAAAAAACGTACAAGATACTTAGCTACTTCGAAAAAAGGTAAATACAAACTATCTTTCTACGAATGTAATCTCGAAAATAGTTAGTATTTTGTAGAATTAACACATAATTAACTACTGTCATTTTGAATGAGCATAGAATAATTAATGTTTTACACTCTACTTTTATTTTCATCATTCTGTTAGTAGAAGAATTTTATTCTTGTGGTTGTCACCTTTGTGGGAATATTTATTCTACGTCAATAAAGTGACATTTCTAATAAGTTTTGATGTTTGTATTCATCCGCTATTGCTCAGAGAGATTTCAAGGCAAAAGATTCTTAAAAAAAATTGCTTCTGCTGTATTCCTCTAAGGTGACAGTAAAGTTAGAGATAATCTTTAAAAGTACATTTGCGTTCAAATGTAGGTTATCATAAAAATTATTTGCAGAAAGTTTAACAATAATCATGGTTCAAATAGTTCATTAATCAAAAAAGGTTATATGAGACAGAATCATCAATTAAGTTAAATGAAAATATTACAATTTATATTTTTATTTATAATTACATTTCTATTTTTACGCATCATAAACATTATTGTTCTACTTTTTTCTTTCACATAGTATAACGTCACACATGAAGATATTTACATCATATAAGTACGCAAGTCGTTCACTAGATGAAAAAGGAATTTATTCTGCTGCAAAATCATATCTAATATATTAAATTATTTCTAGTGATGAGAAAACGTGGTAATAGATCCTGATGAGTATATATTTATTCTCTCTCTGAATGAATGATAAAGAAAAAACTGTTAATCGATAGGCAACATTTCGAATTACATTGAATAGTGTTTTCTCTTTAAATTAACCATTTAGTAAGCATTCATTTTCCAACAGATTGAAATCATTACGAAGATGCTACTTGAAATTAGGAGTAAGTGAGTCACCTGATTTTTCTGTCTTTTATCTATTCTATAAGAGTTTTCTGGAAACTCTGATTTTCATTGGTATCCATTAGAACCCTTTGAAAACTTCATCCAATAGGATCCAAAATTTTAACACATGTATCTGGGACGATATCCCAGGAATTTTCATTTTTCGTTTTTGATTATTTCTTTCCGATTTACGAGGTTTTCTAAGCCAAAAGTCGGAGATTCCGTCTACGACTTTTACCATTTTTTTATATCTTGAGAAGGAAAGCTCAAAAACGAAAACGAAAAATTCCCATTTGGTTGGACCCGATCGGATGAAGTTTTCGGAGGATCGTGTTGTACGCCAATGAAAACCATAGTCTTCCTGGAAACCCATAGAAGAACGTGTTAGAAAACTCAGGGCAAAAATATATCGATTTTCTTTTTTGATGTTCTGTTTCTGTTATGAATTTGGACTCAATTGGATTTTCGCTCTCGATTTGCCAAGAAGGTGAAAAAGAGAGGTGAAGGGAGTACTCGTAAAGTTTTTAATTTTATACTTAAGATTTTTTCATTCAACATGTCTTTCGTCAATTAGCTGTTTTCTTTTTTTTAACGGAAAGAAGAGTATAACATCGTCTTCGAAAGACGACATATTTTTTGTGTATAACAATCAACTTTATTATTATTGAATGCATAAAAATTTAGATATTAGACGAAAGTTTGTCTGGTCTATCTTATCTAATAATAAATAGAAAAAGAAAATGAACGCGATATACGCGCACATACTGCATTATTTTCTGCATTAATTGGATTTTACACCTACCTTCTTCTGTTTGTATATGTGCTAACTTGGCAGAGAATAGAATAGAGGAAAAATAGTCTACTATCAAGCATGTTTTTTTGTGGCAACTTGCATGTGTAAACTATACCCAAACTATCTTTCAAGTGTTTATATGCTAAATAGCTTACAAAAATGGCAATCTGAACTGTCCTAATTGAAAGTCTAGATTGGCATATTTGGAATTCGACCTCTGTTAATAGATGTTGATGTTTTTTATTGCTTCACCATAAATTTCATTGTTACTGTTCAACAGAGAATATATATAGGAAGGATGTTGATCATTTCCGTTAAGTGAACATTGATGAAGTTCAATGTTTTCGCTTTATAGCATTACAGGTTATTCGCTTACGGTTAGTCAAAAATTCCAAATGCAGTCTTTAAGTTTCTATTAAAAATTTTCAAAGAATTCCTATACGAGAAGTGTATTTCATTTATGTTGTGACAAACAAACTTAAAATGAGAGATTTGAGAATCCTTTATCATCCGTTGCTACAGTAAACGCGCAGTTATTTTTACCTTTCTCCCAAAAATGTACACTCCTCCCTGAGTGTTTCTCTCGCCACGGCTCTGGTAGACTGTAAAACGATGAGTCATCAGTCTCTAGTTACTGACTAAAGACTTGCAGAGTAGTTATCGACAGATTTTGAAATTAAAGTCATTTTCATTAAATCTGAGAAAATCTCGTTGCGTGTTTCACAACAGCTTTCTCTCCCTCAATCGTTGTTTTTTTTTTTTTGCTAAAAATGACTATGTTGCTGCACTTAATGAAAAACATAAAAACGCTTTTTTTTCCTCTTCTTGGTGTGATTATTAACATTAAAAAAAAATTTGATTATTTTTACTAAAAAAAAAAAACTAAATTTCCTTTGAGTTTTTTGACACGATATAGATGATTAAGAACGAAAACAGAAGAAGAAAAAAAAAAATCTGATGTGTTCTTTCTTTTCCACATCATAATTCAATTGATAAAAGACAAAAAAATACTAATAATCGGTCACACTCGAAATAAAACAAAAGAAAAGAAGTAATTAAAAATGATTTTTTTTTATTATTTCTCTAGTATACTAAAAGTTAGAACCTGATTTCATTCTAGAAGAAAATAGATCATTTTAGAATCTTATGTTGTTTATAGAGTTAAAGAAAAGTACAAGTATACACAGGATCGAAACAAAATATAGATAATACGCAAGATCGTAACATGACATTTTTTCGGTATTTTAAAAAATTGACAACCATTTCCAAAAAAACAAAAAAAACACCGATTTATTTCAGATTTTTCTGTCTACTTTCTGATTTTTTTTTTTTTTTGTTATTTGTATAGAAAATGATCTTTTTTTCTTCTTCTTTTGATAAAGCCCATTTTCACACGTTTTCTCTTTTATGAAAATATAGTTGATGTTTGTCTTAAATGAAAAATTTCATAAACATTCAATAGTGTGCGCAAGTTATCATTTTGTTCTTCATCGTCTCTCTTGTAGACCTCTTGTGAATCTAAGTACATGTATATATGTCACTTTGGATTCTATTAAATATTTTTATATGATATATGAATAATTTTTTTTTTCTTTTCAATGATCTAAATCGATCTAAATTAAAAATAATCAGACAGAAACAGGAAATAATTTTTTTTTTTACAAAAGACCCATCTGTGTATGTGTGAGTTTTTGATGAAATGAGTATGTAGAAGAGGAAAAAGAAGAGAGAATTTTGTTTATTGCACAACAATAAGACAAAAAAGAGTTGAATGTCTTCTATTTCCCTTATGCTACAGAGATATTTCAATTGTAAAAGTGCATATCTAGAGACATAATTTTTGAACAAAAGAAGAGAAAAAAAAGAATAACGACGTTTATCAGAAATGTGAATACCTTTTCGATTATGTTGAGATTGAAAGATGATCAACACATCTTTCTTAGACTATAAAATAATCGTACGAATGATCTGTTCGAGTGTATGAATGAATGCAAAGATGTTTGGTTTACAAAATTCTAAGGTTATAGATTAATTTCTTACACTTTTTTTAATCAGCAAACATACGAAATTCTATATGATTTTAGACTCTTTTTTCAAACAAATACGTTTAAAAAGTTAAAAAAATTTCAAAAGTATTCCATATATGACCATTTTCGCACTTACGAGGGAACCCCTCGAAGTGATTAAACGCTTTTTGCTCAGAATCTAGTGGGTTATAGGTTATCGATCACGCTGATTACGAATACGACCATGGGGCTTCCCCATAGCCCTTCGAAGACCTGGTTTTCTAGAAAATCAGTTTTTCAAAAACTAAAATATAACCCGAACCTTTCTTAATGAGGCGTGATTGTAG
>CAJNOQ010004923.1:0-16407 GCA_905250885.1 Didymodactylos carnosus | reverse complement strand
AAAAATCCTGACTTGTCCAGCTCTGCGTGGTACAAAAGCAGGGAAAAAACGAGCTTCGAATAAATACCAGTATATGCTTACAATAATGGCACAAAACGTCTGAAGTGAACGATATTGATATTAACTGCCGAGACCGACATTGAATACATACAAAAAGAGAGTGAATGAATACCACACACAATGAGAGAGGGATGAATCATGATTGGAAGAGAGTGAAAGTGATTAGCTAGTGGAAGAATAGGTCATATTTCGTTACACACTCGGAGTCATTATGCTCGGTTGTGCATCAGATTTAGATCAGTTGTAAATAAAAAAGAAGCAACTCTATTTCTTTTTTCTACACTCAGTTTGTTATACTAATCTAACACTAAATTGTTATTCACATGTCACGAGTGAATTATGAGAGATCAGCAAATGATAAAACTTGAAGTATTATTAATACTTCAAGTTGCTTGCCCCAAGTGCTTTATTATGTTTGTTAAACATAATAAAGTAAGTACACTCAGCTATGCAAAAAAGACACATGGCTTTCCCAAAGATGTTCCTCAATCCTTAACCGTTATTGAACTTTTTTAGATCGTGTGAACATTTCTAAACTTGGTTTAACTAACCGAGGAAGGAATGGTACGGGAAGACAGTAGATTTAACTTTCCCCGATGAAGTAGGCTATAGTTCATGCAAAAAGCAAAGATAAGAAATAAAATAGTCATCTTTCACATTCTGTCATTTATTGGTTTCTGTATTAGTCCAATCACAGCGGAAAAAAAATAGCTCCACCTAATGGTATTCACATAAATCGCGTGTTTCAAATAGACAACGTCTTTTCGATAACTATCTTAAGACTAATAAATATCTGCTACTAATTGTTTATTGGTTTTTCAACATATTCTTCTTTCATCGAAGAAGAGTTTAATGCGATACGAAACTCGTAAGATTTTGTGAAATTTCTACTAAACCTTTAATGCTACGAAACCACTTCGCCGGTTTCGTATACTCTGTACAAAACCTTGTAGAAAAATATTTTGTTTTGAGGTTTCGTACCGTCTAACAAACCCTTTGAATTTTGAAATTTCACTACAAAACCATTAAAAGTTTCGAAAAATACACGAAACCTTAATGGTTTAGTATGGAGCCTTTTTTTAGAGAGTAGTTGGTATCGAACGGGAGATATACCTCCATGTAGTGTTACTTGTACTGTGGTGCTTCTTTTGCATTATTTTTCGGTATAGACATTGTGAAATGGTGCACATCAGTTTATGCTACAATTTGAAAAAAGACTGACTAAAATCGAAATGAGAATATACGTTTTTTGAGCAACGCAAAGACCTAGTTTTTGCTGAAAAACACAGTAGAAGCATCATAGACAACGCAACAGTTTAGTAGGTATGCCGCTAGTCCCTCAGTAGCGAGAGATGTGATTCGCACCATTAGCGTTCTTTGAAAATAACGTACGTGTCTGGGAAAGTTGCACCACTGGTGCTTAAACCGATGTAAAAGAAAGGTTTCTGACAGATGCAGTTAATTCGTTGAATGAAAAAAGCGCATTTCTGCAAAAGATCGTTTTTGTTCTGCCCCTTCTGGTGTCAGAAATTAGTAAATAGATTATGTTATGTCAGTAATACTGACATAGTCATATATTCTTCTTCTTTTTCTCTTTTCAAGTTCTAGTGAAAGAATATTAACTCACAACATTCTTTCATCATCTGTTATCGTCTCATGGTCACAAAGAACGTTGATTCAGTTCTGGTTGAGTCAACATTCTTTCCTCATTTATATATAGTGTTTGTTTGTGCACACGGAGGTAGTTTTTTGTTTTAATGTGTTTGTGATTTTATTCTTCGAATAAAATTCAGTGACAGGCTATCAAATTGTGCACAAGCCGACGTGGTTCCATTTATTGTGGTATTACAAATGGATCGCGTTAATACATTATTGTTAGAGAAAGTTTTGAAAAACTTATCAAAATTTAGTGGTACTACACAACAACGTGTCAATGATTGGCTATTGACAATTAATCAAGTATTTGATGCATGTGAATTACCAGAACAGCAACGTCGTAAATGGGCCATTGGATTCCTTTCTGATGAAGCGGTACAACAGACAACAAATCAAATTTGAGACATGGAGTGATTTTCAGAATGCATTAAAAGATAATTTTCCATCACCACCAGACCCATCAGGTTCCATCATTCATCAACAAATTCTGTGCCGGAAACAAGGCGATACCGAGATATTCACTGCTTATTATAATGATATGATCCGGTTATGTGCCTGATACAATCCTTTAATGACAAATGAAGAATGTTTAGACTGGCTCAAGTTGGGCATGAACACTACTTTATTGAATCAATGTTCAGGCAACATATTTACCTCGCCACAACAATTGCTTCAATTTATTCAACGTTTAGAGCAAGATCAACAATTTATTCAACACGTATCATCGTCGTGTGAAACCGATTGTAATCTTACATATCAACTATCTCACTTGGCACAATCTACTTCACTTAACACTGTTTCTACACCACAACTAGGTGCTCGCCATTTCTCTCGATTAACACGCTGTTATTATTGTAATAATCACGGTCACTTTAGTCGATGTTGTCTAGAACGACCTAAAAGAACTACGCGTAAATCTAACCCATCTCTAATTTATGCTCACGTCTTCATAAATAATCGGAAAACACGCGTACAACTGGACTCCGGAGCTGAGTACTCGTTCATCACATTAGCAGCACTTTCAAAGATTCGACATAGCCAAATACTTCCATCAAAAGCCGTAGCACATTTGGCTGACACATCAACACTATTACCCCTATTAGGCGAAGTTCGTCTCCATATTCGACTGAACGACACCGTCACACCAATTACAGCGTTAGTTGTCAAGCATTTGAATTCAGATTTTATACTTGGCTCAGACTGGTTTTTTTGCACTGGGGCACGAATAGAGTATGATCGTCACCAAGTACCCGTTCGTTCATATAATGGCCGATCGTCGGCACCTTTTGACAAACATATTGATAGTCTTGCCTTAGCTGTCAAATTAATTAACTCAATTACCGTTCCACCACGAGAAGTGTCTATCATACAAGCAAAAGTCGATATATCCTCAGCAAAAGCTGCATACTTCTATCCGGATGCAGACTTTTACAATGTAAATCTATTTCGATTGTTCCAGCAATGTTAAAAGTCGCAAATTATTCAACGTTCATCAAAATCTATAACAAAAGCAACCGTCCGCGAACGTTATACAAAAACGCTATTATCGGACAAATTACACATACGCCTGGCGACACTGAAAGCTTTGTAGTAAAACCACCTTTAGCTGCTCGAAGACAAGTCGTTTCGCCTCTCAACTCAATACACACGTCATATTTACCTCTACCCACACCAGAAACTATCCAAAAACTCGTAACTCATATACACGATCCAACACAATACACAGCCCTCACCAATATCTTATCATCCCATGCTAAACTTTTCGATCTCTCGAAAATTACACAAGCGAAAACTTCTATCCGTCACACAATCAATACTGCAGATGCTCTTCCGATTTCCCGTCCATATTAAAAAACCATCGAACAGCGACGAGAACTACAGAGGATCATACACGAAATGATGACAAACAATCAGATTCGTCCCTCAAATTCACCATGGTCATCATCCGTGATCTTACATAAGAAAAAGGATTGTGGTATTAGATTCTTAGTCGACTATCCTAAATTGAACTCCGTTACAAAAAAGGACTCATTCCCACAACCGACAACGGAGGAATTGTTACAACGATTAGGCGACAATCGATACTTTACAAAATTAGACTTAAAATCTGGCTATTTTCAAATTCCAATCCTTGAACAAGATAAAGAAAAAACCGCGTTCGTTACACAAGATGGTCTATGGGAATTTAATGCATTACCGCAAGCTGTTATGAATGGCCCACCTACTTTTCAAAGAGTGATGCATAATTTGATAGGTAATGGGAGATGAGATTACGTGGTGATTTACCTGGATGACATTTTGATATTTTCTAAAACTCTCGACGAACACAAATGCCATTTGAATGAAATTTTAACAATTCTATCCCAGGCCAATTTTCAACTTAATCCTGAGAAATGTACGATTGTGGTTGAAGAGATCGACTATTTAAGTCATATTGTTAATAAAGATCGAATTCTACCATCGCCGGAAAAAACTAGAGCCATTGTTGAATTATCACCTCTTCATACATTGAACGAAGCAAATGAATTCATGGGAAAATTAAATTGGTACAGAAAATTTATTCCACATTTGAAATACAGAAAATTTATTCCACATTTTGCCGAAATTGCTGCACCAATTCATAAAGTAACAAATAAAACCAAGAAAACAAAACATGAATTTCATTGGCATGATGAACAACAAGTAGCATCTGATAGATTCAAACGAATATTAACCAGTGAACCATTATTTCTGCAGTATCCCGATCCAACGTCACCATTCATATTATCCACCGATGCATCGGTTATTGGCATTAGTGGCATATTACGTCAAAATACTTCACAAGGTACTCGAATTTGTTATTATAAGTCTCGGACGTTGACTGACACTGAAAAACGTTATGATCCATTAGAAAGAGAAGCACTGGCAATGTATTGGTGTATAAAAGAACTTCGTCAGTATATCGGTGATTCAGCTTTCTCTATTGAAACTGACAGCGAACCACTGATAAATTTTCACAAAAAACAAATCGATAATAAACATGTAATCCATTGGCTGTTTGAATTGCAAGATATCATCCCTCAAATTACTGAGGTTAAACATTTACACCGTGATAAGAACACCGGTCCCGACTATCTCTCGAAACATCCGATCGTGTCGGCATCATCATCACATCTACCGATTTCATTGGACAACGATAATGATTGGCCACCAGGCACAGAAACTTGGGAGATTAAACCACCGCGTACATTATCATACCTCACACGATTAAATACAAAAATGAGTATTAATGTAAAAATATGAATGTAAAAATGAGTATGAATGTAAAAATAAGTATTATTATGTTCACGTGCCACCACAAGTCATTTCACGATATTCACGCGTTTGCACACCGCGGTACCTACTAAACTTTCCCCATGGGTATCGAAAAGATCCGTTACACGATCCATGCTATTTTCAATTACGAGGTATGTGGAAAATAACATTAGATGAAATAATATGAGAAAATACTGTATTTTATCGACAATGTGTCATAAAGTTCAGTCAACATTTGAAAATCCTTTTAACATACTACGGTTTTTGAGAAAGGTTTCTAGAAATCGTTCTAGGTGAGAAAGTAACTTTTTAGTTTAGAATACTATAATGAAATATTTTTCCGCCTGTATTCTGACAGAAAACAGAAAACATACTAAAAAAAATGACTACTGATAAAATTGATTTGATTGCAAAACTTCAATCGTTGTACAGAATATAGACACAGAACAGTGGACTGCAGAAATTGCAAAACTAAATCCGCATGTTCGAATCTCTATTCGTACAAAATTGATTTTGTGTTTTCCGATAGTTGTAATTTAGAATACTATAATGGAATATTTTTCCGTTTATATTCTGACAGAATAAAGCTTATATCAAAGTGATTTTTACTAGTTTTTAGTATAGAATCAGATTACCCAGATACATAAAACTTATCTTGATGTTCTGTCATTGTTTAGATCGATTTTGACTGAGTTATGAGTTTTTTAATTTTCCATGAAAATAATCAAAAATTGCGTTATTTATTCAGTAGATTTTTGAACTTTAATCTAAAAGCAACCATTGTGACAAGATCCAATGTAGGCGATAACCTGTGTGTGCAGTTATCTTTGAAATCAACAGTCTGGAAAATCTACATAAAAAATTAAATACAGTCATAACACGTCAACAAACCAAAAAACAAGCCTCAACAACTTCTTTAATAACTCCTCTTTTTCCACCTACTTCATCTACATTGCCATCAACAATCTTATCATCACCTTCATCTTCACCATTGTTGTTTAGTCTTGATCGAATTCGAACTGAACAGTCCATCGACCACGAAATTTTAGAAAAACTCAAACTAGTTCAACTAGATCCGTCTAAACATTCGTTTGTAATCAAAGATGGCGTCCTGTTTAAATTAATACCACGCGGAAAAACTAACCTTCGTCTTCCTTATGTTCCGAAAACAGTAATCAAAGATATCCTGTTCACACATCACGATCACCCTATGGCCGGACATTTTGGCGTTGAACGTACTTGGAGAAACATTAAAAATAAGTATTATTCGCCTAACATGAAAGAGTCAATTGAAAAATACATCCGCTCATGTACTGAATGTTCGAAATTTAACATACAACGTCAAAAGCCACCTGGTTTATTACAACCCATCAGTCCTCCTTCGGAAGTCTTTCAAGTACTTGATCTCGATTAGTGGGGCCCAGCACCTGTCTCATCTAATGAAAACAAATACGTTTTAGTTATCACTGATCGATTATCTGGCTACGTCATTGCCAAGGCTTCTACAAATAATACAGCACAAGCAACAGCTCAGATTGTAATGGACAAACGTTATCCTCATCCGCGGTGCTGCGGACAAAATAATCACTGATCTGGGCCAACATTTCAACAACGAATTAATGTCAGCCATATCTACACTCGTCGGATCGAAACACGTATTCACAACACCATATCATCCTCAAACTAATGGTCAAACGCAGCGCTTCAATGCAACATTTGCCACTCAGTTAGCAAAATATTGTAATGAAGAAAAATCGAATTGGGATGTCTACTTACCTTCAATCGTGTATGCGTATAATCACGGTCAACATCGTTCCACGGGATTCACCCCGTATCAATTGGCCTTCGGACGACAACCACGAAACCCCTTTGATCGTACAAGAACAGATTTTAAATTCTCTCGTCCAAATGATTATTGGATACAAGTTCAACAATTTAAAACACATGCTAACAAGATGGCTCGTTTCAACATCCAACACCACCAAACCTTGACAAAACAACGTTACGTCCAGAATCGAAGCAGCCCATCCTACAACATTGGCGATTTAGTTTGGCTTAAGGTGTTAGTTGAGCGAACAAAATTAGATGAACGTTACCGTGGCCAGTATCAAATACTGATAAGATTACTGCACTCAATTACATGTTAGATGATGGTAATGGTACATTCATGGCACACGTTAATAACTTATTGCGGGTTTATGAACGATCGTTTGACTAAGCTTATCTTCCTTCTTTTGTCAACAGTTAATTTTTTTTCGATGAGCTAGGAGGCTCATCTTTTTTGGTGCCGGGAGTGTTATGTCAGTAATACTGACATAGTCATATATTCTTCTTCTTTTTCTCTTTTCAAGTTCTAGTGAAAGAATATTAACTCACAACATTCTTTCATCATCTGTTATCGTCTCATGGTCACAAAGAACGTTGATTCAGTTCTGGTTGAGTCAACATTCTTTCCTCATTTATATATAGTGTTTGTTTGTGCACACGGAGGTAGTTTTTTGTTTTAATGTGTTTGTGATTTTATTCTTCGAATAAAATTCAGTGACAGGCTAGCAGATTATATGGATACATACGTGAGGACGGATTGCAACTGGCCAGTCTCTATAAAAAGACAATCTATGAAGAAATAGTGATATCAATGATATCGCCACTTTAAGCTGTCAAAAGTCAGAAGGATGACTCGAAGAAATAGTTTTTTATATTGTATTAAAGCAATCTGATACAGTCTCTCAATACTTTGATGATCTAATATTTTGTCCGCCAAAATATATGCTTAATCCAAACGGTGGATGAATATCAGAGAGAGGATGAAGAAAAGACTCCCGGAGTATTACATTCGGTTTCTGAACTTGTTTGGACTCCTTTGTATGGTTCTGTTGATGGTTGCTCACATTTGTTAATAGAATCGCCAGTTTTAGATTATCTGCAATGACTGATATAAGGCAAAAAATTGCCGATCTACTACGAAAATTATTTGAACGTCACCGACTTAATGACAAACTGTACAACGCATTTTCTAATTGCATTGAATCGATATTAGATAGCGATTTAGAACATGATCGGGAGAAGCTTATGGAACGCTGCCGAATAGTTGAGCCCATCGTAAAAGACACAAATGATGATTTGACGCAGCAATTCAAAGAGCTACCTGGAGAATCAGAATAACTTCTTGATCAAATTACAAAGGAGTCTTGCACCGCTCTCTCCCTCATGGTGAAGCTTCACTTATTCTTGTATAATGATCTTCGACGTCTGACACCTCCAGTGGCTGATTTGGCTCGCAGGAGTCTTGACGAACAGAAGCGACACAGAAAACGACGAGAACTGCTCCGCGAACTTATAAACGCGCCAGTCGATGACATCGCGGCATTTTTAAAGCCAATTAATAAACCGTTTGACGATTTTTTCAATAATCGAACGCTGCACCAGCTGGCCAGAAAAGCAGCAAATGATTCTACTATAAGCGACGAGTTCATTACAGAATTGTGTAATTGCCTCATTGAATTATCAAAAAAATATAAACTGTCGGTAGAGGAGATGATATCTCTTATTGAAGAAAAGTTGGATTACTCGGCTTCAAATGACTATCGATCAATAATCAAAGACTTTCTCGAAAAAGATTCGATCAAACACGACTTGGAGACGTTTCTTTCGTTACACCCCGAAATACAAACCTTATTCGACCAAAAATCTTTTCAAGGATACTCTGTTCTATTCGACATATATTGCATCAAGTTAAGCCGATTGGAGGTAGCTATAACTCCTTCTGTGGAGACGACACACATTACAGACTCCAGCAATCCAGATCTCAAGACTCCTTCTGAAAACATCACACCGCGCGATATTGCTGAACGAGAATTAGATATTGAAGTATGTGCTACATATTGTGATGAAGACGAAGAAGAGAGAATTGAGACCATGCTAGATGCATTATATCTACGAGACCCCAATAAACTACCAAGTGACAATTCTTTCGACCCAATCAATACATTTACGACGTCCAGTTTAGCCGACAAAGTCTTGTTCTGGAAAAAAGTGCTCCAGGACCAACAGAACCAATTTGCGTTAGGGTGTTCAAAATATGGAAAAGTACACTTTGAGAATGAATATGAGAGAAAAAAGGTATCGCTGGTGACGTATTTCGGATTGTCAAAGAATAAGAATACAAGACCAATCGTTCAGACTGTTCCAGAAAGTTTTCAAACTGCTGCAGAACATGGCGTGATTTCAACAGAAGCGGACACTGACCTGCACCTATTAAGTTCTGAGTGTAAATGGATTATCAAGACGCTGGTCAACGTATGTACTGACATGAACAGAATACTGGCAAAAATATAACATATATTGGATCAAGTCCAACAATAAATACCACATTGCTTTATCCATACCCTCCTTCTTCGACTGTAAATGAGCCCCAACGTAAAAATCTCAACACTGGAAGAGTATCTCCAGTTGAGACCACGGTACGTCCCAAGCAAATATCACCTATGGGAAACATCTAGATACATTTCGTCTGTAATCGGGCGATACACGACTAGTTGCCATCTAGATTACTAGTTGGAAAAGGGACTTTTAACTAGATGCGTCTGCAGGTGCATCTATATTTAACTATTACTGTAGTAATAGTTAAATCGATCGATTATCGGGCGATAAATCGATAGTTGCAACTAGAAAAAATCTAATAATCGCCCAGTTACTAGATTTCCACTGTCGTTACACACTAGTTGCAATCGAGTAAAAATCTAATAATCTAGATGAATCGGGCGATACTAGATTTTTTTTTTTGACGCTTGGGGTAGTGCGTTTTATTAACTTTGCTAATGTGATTATATCACTCGTCTCTTTTTAGCAAAAGCAAAACCTCACCAAGAACCAACGAAAACGACAGAAGAAAAAGGAACTCAAACTTAAGCAATACAGCTCCTCAAAAAATCCCGCTTCCTCTGTCCAGTCGAGTAAAATGGATCGACCACCCAGTTTTTCTGCACTTCAGGTTATATGGCTCCTGAACTGTTATGTAGTTCAAATCCACCAGAATATTCGAGTGATGTCTACTCATTTGGTGTCGTGTTTAATGACGTTATTCAAGAAGAAGAACCATATGCAGACCAATTTCGAAACTTCCTCGGGCGAGGACCCTTTGCAGCTGTGCTACATCAGGCAATCGACCAACAGTCAATTCGAGAACTCGAACCTTCTTGAAAACCACCATTGAAAAATGCTGGCATCGTGATCCTCGCAGAAGACCATCGTTTGAACAAATTTTCAATGATCTACAACCGTCGCATGTTAAATTTCCAGACTCTTTTGAATTATAAAAAAACTATTCTAAAGCTTTTTTCATCAACCATTTTTGAATATCATTAATCACGTGAAAATATTCATCGTGTCTGATCTCACTGATGAGGGTGGGTGAGTATCATAGAAAATCCGCTACGATCCGGATGTCGTCATGGAATTTGTTTGTGCTTAAAAATAATGTTCGGTATGTTTTTTATTGAGGGAATCGATTCACTATGATCCATCTTTCAGCTTTATTTTAAAAACTCTTGTATAATTATAGAAATCTGAAAGACAAATATCTTCAAAATACAAATATCAGACAAATACCACCAAAATCGATACTAACTTTTTTTCCCACAAGTGTGATGACTTAAATAAAGAAAAAAAAACGTGCCTAACTGCTGACCAAAAACTAGATAGGCTTACCAGAAGTTCGGGTGGGGTTCCATCCGGTCTGCCCGGTCTTCAGCGATTTCAGTCGGCCAATCAGGTTCTAAAAGTATCTGAATTACTTTTTATATTCAATTTTAATCACAAAAAAGATAGTATCAAAATTCTAAAAAAACAATAGACCCTGAAATTTTGCTTTTTTTCAAAATTTGGCTGAATTTTGCCCATTTTTAAAAAATCAATATTTTAAAATTTTTTAAATGAAAAAAGACTTTCAAAAATCCACGTTTCAGTTTTTTCTAGGTAACTCGATGAGCTCGATCTAATGATCAAAAAAAAATCAAAAAATCATTTTGCTTATCTTTTGAATTGCCGGCACCTTACTTAAAAAATGATGTAAAATTTTTGAGCATGAGGCTATTATTAAAAAATTTCCTATCCATTCTCCATTCACCATAAGACCTTGGCTCTTGCCTATCGATAGAGAAACGTGCGAAGAATATTTACTACGAGAAAATATGTGAACATTTTTGTTCTTTCCTCCCTATTACTACTAATTAGTACTTATTAACGTTAATTTAGTCTACTCTGCTAGATTAAAGTCTCATTTGTAGAATAACGACTCAACAAAAAATTCAAGGGATACCTCATCTGATACAGAATGTCACGGGCTGCATAATAAACTACCTTAAAACTTTTAGAATTCATATAAACTGTGTGGCTGAAATAAAACATATGGTGATCACTGTTGTATAACAGCAGACAAAAAATTTGGTCTACAATTCCAGTTCTAAAAATTGAAATTAGAACTGGAAAAATTAGAGTTGGTGCCTATTTAGTCCTCTCAGGATGAGATCACCGCCAGCTCTTCATCTGTTGGTTCAGGGCTTCGACGTACGAACGATGTTGAAAGAATTAGATTAAAAACAGGAATCATCATAAAGTATATGTTGCTCAATGCAAATTTTAGACAAAAGGTGTTATTTTTCTCTAGTTTCTACGTGCGCGCTTGAGCTACAGATCATTTCTTTCCGTGTGATATGTTATGTGTTTACGTGTGTCATAACGACGGAGAAAACGAGTTCTCTTGCTTCTTCGTCTTGAAATATTTGTACTTTTTTTAACGTTTATTGTCGTATTTATTCAGAATCAGCAACGAGTGCCCAGTAGAGGCGACACACATATCGAAAAGTAGCTGATCTCGAAAGAGAAATTGTTCTTGGTCTGAGATATTCTTTCGGAAATTCACTAGCTGCTATTTCGAATTGTATACGAGAAAGTACAAAATATGTTGATTTAAGTGTCTATCATCGAATCATCACATAAAGTTCATCGCGTAAACGAGTTTACGATATTCTTCAACAAGCGGCTAAAACATACGATTGAGAAGAATCCTCTAAACTTAAACTAGCCGAGTGTTTCTAGTGTTGCTACTAATGGACTATAGGATTCTCTCAGCCCTATTCCTCAGCTATAAGATACATTTGACTATATAACAACACATGATGGTACAGCTCAAAATGACGAGGAAAGACAATCGTTTATCGAACGAATGCTCAATCAGTTTCCAATAATAAGTAGTCTAGTTTCCTCCTGATGAGAATATTTGTTATCAAGACTCTAATTCTTCTGCGAAAACCTGTTCAACCTAAGTCTCTCCACCAATAGAATCTATCTCAGTAGTAGCACCAGTATTCGATCCACCGTTAATAGCCAACAAAAACATGATGCTTCTGATCTTCTTGTTGTGCGCACATTGGCATCGGCTCACATGAATGCTAGTGATGATGATTTACCTGGTTTAACAGATTCAACTGTTCAAGATCTTTCTCATCGTCGAGAACAGCTTTTTTCTGCTTATCTTTCTCCTCAACAAGCGTTGGTTAATGTTTTACAATCTCCTAGTGTTAGTCAATTATTATTTCATCACGTTGATGATGATCCACTAGCGATACCACTATTATTTCTTAATACGTTACCACCTGAATTACGAAATGTGAACTCTCTATGATCCTTATTTTCTTTGTCTGTGTCAAACTTAGCTGGTCATTTCAATTTGTTACTAATGTCAGCGCGAACAGCTCGTATAATTTATCGATTCAACCATCAACGGTACTAGGCGTCACTCGTTCAGTCAAACATGCTCCATTATCAACTTTAGACGTTGACGATGAAAAACATTATGAGATAGGTTGAAAAATCGACTTTTTTTGCGCCAGACGGATCGAGCTGAAATTTTGGGAAAGGAATAGTCACTATTACTTATACATTGTCTGAAAGTTTCATCTTTACACATATAATGGTTTCAAAGATAATTACTTTTATAGTCGGCGCTAAATGAGTAGGGTTATTCTCATTGAACGTAGCGCTTTTAAACTGCAGCAATTTTTTCGAAGAAAAGGGTGTGTGATGATTTAAAGCTTTGTTAGAGTATATAACTAGGCTTCGCTTAGTTATTTGAGTGAACTTTGAGTAAGTATAGTCGTCTTTTGTTGCTTAGTTGCACAAGAAAAATCACTCTAAATGGCTATTCTACATAGTATAAGCAAGAAATGAGAAAATATAGTTCAACTATGTTGACCAGTGCATATTAAGTAAAATTAATGGAAACAAAAGAAATAAAAGGCTTAGGAACAGACAGAGAGATTATTGAAAAAAAGTGCAATTATTAAATAACAGAGAAACGAGTAGAGAGCCAAAGAGGAGAAAGTGATTTCTACAAAAAGTAAAATTTGTTGAAAGCTTGTGTGATAGAGGGATTCCCATATGATAAATTCTAATCTGTTTTATACATGTCTTTTTGCACTACTGTGAGAAATTCTTAATTGTCTAGACGCGGACCACTTACACATGTAAGTACTCATACTGTGTTTATGATGATGAAATTCTCCTCTAACAAAATAATTTTCTATGAGTATTCTATCACTATGTCGTCAGATTCATGATAAGAAAATGTTTTAATCTTAGATAGTGTTTCAAAATATATTCCGGTCGGTCGCTGTTCATCCATCCCTCTATTCCACTGTTACACAATATTTCTTTTTATAATAATTTTTATATAAATGTATATAGAAGCTTCATTTTCGGTTCTAATTGATTTGATTACTTCTTCCGAGAGATTTGCTAAGGAGAGGGTCGTTTTGGTTCCAAGTAGGCTCTGTATCTAATGACCTAATGGTACAGCGAAATGTGTGTCTAATTGGAAAGAACAATTTAATTCGCTAGATTACTAATCTCTGGGTACAGCGTTCGTTTTCCTGTTTACTTTTCTTCATTCTCAGTTAATTAAAGGAATAGTAGTAGTATGTGTTTGTAAACAAAAATTATTCGCTTGTAATAAAATAAATAAATATTGTGTGCGTTTATAAAAATATTTTCAACGATGTCATATAGATGAATATCCGTATAATAAACAATCATACTTAGACGATGGTGAATTCATATAAGGTGTTTTAAAAATTTTCATTAAAAATATTGCTAATGATTGTATATCACCTTCGGAGCGATAAAATTCAACCGTATGCTCAATTAGACCTAAGTAAAAAAGGAAAACTTTCTTTTTCCTTTTTTTTCACGTCTCATACGAAGAAACTGATAATACCCCTTGCAATAGGTGATGAATACCATTCTGTTGTAGGTAATTTTTGTTCATCGACACCTAATAGAAATGATAATAATTTCCAACATTGTGTCAGATCTGGTTTACCCGTAAATGTTATTAGTTGTTGATTCCATGTACACATTTGATCTGTAGGAGAATAATCAATTAAATAACTACCGGTTAACCTTTGACTAGTGGGTAATATTAGTCTCAAATCATAGATGACTGGAACAGGTCTATCACGATGTAGGATACGTGGCTGTTGTCGTTGTTGTGAAGGCAGATAGTAACCAGTCACGTTTTATAGTGCTACGAACGATGATGACTAATATAATCAATTGAAGTGGAAAATATATTTGTTCGTGTTTGTTTTTTGCTAATATTTGCAACATCTGTTGACGGAGAAGTGTGTTTATGTTGTTAATGACTAAAATTAGAGGTTTCTGTTTATTGCTTTATTCAAAGACTTCCAGCAAAATGATCATAACTCTACCAGAAAACACGATGAAGAGCAGGGATACATCTTATTTTGTAGAGAAACCTTTACTCTACAAGAGTGACTGTTTCAAAAGTTTGTCAAGTACTGAATGAAAGAGAAAAAGTTTTGAAAGTAAAAAACCAGGGTTTTTTCAGAGTAAAGTAATAAACTTTAAAAAAATTCGTATCTCCTCAACGGAAGACCTTGGAGAGCTGGGAGTGGTCTTATTTTGTAGAGGACACTTTACTCTAGAATGCACAATATTTAACTCAAAAATAAAAAATATTTGTAAAAAGGTCGAAAAAAAGAGGAATTACCTTTAATTTTCTCTCACGAAACGCAACAGAATTTGATAATATATTCACCACTAGATTACAAGAAATCTTCCTCTACAAATCTACATATATCCCGTTCTGTGGTTAAAACCTTATAGTCGTCTTTTATTCAGAAATCATCTATCGGGATTGTTAATTTTATCGACTTTTCACGCGTGAGGGACCGTGAAATGTCAGCTTGGACTTTCACGAAATTTTGTAGGTAAAGATAGCAAGTTTCACGACAGTTTGGCCGTGTTGTTGCAACATCACACGCGTGGCTACGCGTGAAAAATCTTCACACGTGTACACAAGTGAATAATCTTCACGCATGATTACGTGTGAAAAAATCTTGACCATGGCGACCATCTATAGTCAACTGACTATCCATGGTCACCATGGTTAAAGTATAATGCAGACTTCATCAATGCAACTTCATATATAACTTTTTCCACGTGTGACCACTAGTTTCTAACATATCACATTTTATATATATCACCGCAAAGTAAGAGTCGAACCAGTCGAAGGTACTTTAAATTAGAAATCTACGATACTACTATTGAGCTAACTTGCCTGAGAAACTACTGAATAAATCTCATATTCATAGTTGTCGAATCAATCCTCACGAGTTACCACATGTAAAAAAGTTCCCACGCGTGATTACTCGTGAACTTCCTAAATCTTTTTTCTTAGTTTCCAACTTTTCCAAACTTCTTCAGTTAATACTTCCTCCCGGGGAACAAGATGATTCCCAGGCATATTTCTACAGCAAATACCTTCGGTCTACAGCAAAGGTTTTCATCTGTATGTATGTATAACTTTCGGAAGATATAGGAGAAATTTGTATTTATGCTTGTCGCTCAATCTTCACGACATTTCGCATCTGTAAAAGGTTTCTCACGTGGACGCACGTGAAACGTAAGGATTTTGTCGCTTGGGGTTAAGCGTGAATATTATTTATGAAATGGGTTGCGTGAAAAACTGACGTGCGAATAAATGTGAAGATATTTTCCACAATGAAATTAGTGGGAAACATTTTCACGCTTGTCCGCAAGTGATATTCTTTTACGCGAATTTTAACGTGAGAAATTCACGTGTGGCCACTACACACTTCACGACTTCCACCTGTGATCACGTGCAAAAAATATGACGTGAATCGTTTTCGTGACCAGTTCACCCGTTGTCACAAGTGGAATATATTTCTCACGCGTGCTCACACACCATTTTACGATGTTCACGTGCGATCACAAGTCATTTCACGATATTCACGCGTGTACACACCGTGGTACCTGCTAAACTTTCCCCATGGGTATCGAAAAGATCCGTTACAC